>CAIGRN010108990.1:0-20431 GCA_903798345.1 Fraxinus anomala | reverse complement strand
CTTAACTCTGTGACCACCCATGTTCAATATTCAATAGAAATCAAATTAGATGTTTTCTTTTTCATTTCTCATTTGTATCTAAGGAAGTATATTAAGTAGATTCTAGAAAAGATACCGCTACTAGAGAAGAGTATATTACATAGATTCTAAAAAAAGTCATTATGAAGTCTCTATCTTTTTCATTTTGCAAGCAAAAAGAAGCATCAAAATGTCAACTATTAAACTTAGTGTAAACCAACTGGACATGCGCAATATTTTTTGTTAATACCAGGATGGTACATAGTTCACTTAAATTTCAAGAACACTAATTCAACATCAATTATTTAGGTGCAAGGAGTTTGGGTCACGGACTCACAAATAATGGTACCCAAAACAGTTGGCCAAAAGAAATGGATATATGAAGCTAACCTCTCTTGGTTAGATGATAAGCTTTCTTAAAAGCATTCATGCCATGTACACAAATTTGAGCCACAAAATGCTTTAAAATACTCCCATAGTTCACTTAAATTTCAAGAACACTAATTCAACGTCAAGATTTAGGATCACTGTGTTCAAATATGAAACGTTTCATTTCAAAACTGAAAATGGGCATGACTCACTATCCCTCATACAAGTCTCAAGCATTAAACTCTTATTATTGCAATCAACATAGTACCAACTTGAAATCACAAATAGTAAGACATCTTAAAACCAACTATAAGAAAACACAAAACTACAACTGATGAGTAAAATTATTCAGATTTACAAGAAGTAAAAAATTTATTTCAATGGGAATAGAACCAGTTTATGTTTTTACTAAAAAGTGTCGGACTACAGCTAAAAGTTAACCATAATTTTAATTAATTCGAAACCAAAACTACAAACACAATTTCAGCAAACCAAAACCCAATTCATATCAAAGAATACCCAATTCAAAACCATCAATTATTAACCATGTCGTCAAACCTTGCAACTAGAAATCTTGAAATAGCACCTCAATGTCCTTCTGATCCACACAAGGCTATCGTCCACAGCAACCTGCTATAGAGATTGAATCGAGCTGAGCTTGAATGAACCAAATTAGACATGTCAGATCATGAACCTAACATGGTCGATCAAAGAGCAATGCTCTCATTAACATTGTATGTATCAACGGCCTAAAATGTAAATTATATACTAGTAAAGGAAAAATCAATTAAAGCAGAGAGAGAATGAAAAACGGGTTGGGCTTACCTGATTTTGAGGCTATGAGCAGGAGGCAGGATCAACGAATACTCGAGCCATAGTTTTGACAAGCAGCGAAGGAGTGGCACCAATCTACGGAACAGGCGCAGGAGGTGGAAAGGCGTTGGGAAATCTGACCTCGATCGGCGTCGGAAAGCTCCTTATGGAGGGTGTGGGAGCTGTGGATTTACCGAGTGCGTGGGAGTTGTGGATCTGTGGATTTAGGGTAGAAGAAATTGGGAAAGTCTGGAGAAGGAAGAGAGAGAGAGAGAGAGAGGATAAGTGAAAATGGGTGTTTCCCGTGTTTTTTACATTTGCCTGTTTTGTACAGAAAATGGTCAAAATGTGGTTTTTGCTGTTTTCAGTTTTCAGCACAATATTTTTTTTTTTGTGGTTTTCCAAAGTTCATTTTAAAAAATGAGAATGAGAACACATTTTCGGTGTTTTGAAAAATCGAAAATCGAAAACAGTCTGAAAACAACAAAGAGAACAGGGCCTAAGTTCTCGACTCACAGGACAATATCCTGATGATGATTAATTCAAATGGTAGGTTGTCTGACATTCACCTCATTTCCCACTTGATATACTAGAAGAAATGAGGATATAAAAGAAAACCCAATATTTGTGTGTTTCACCGCCTCCACATCGTCAGTCGACACCTTTTATTTTTCTCTTTTTTTTTCTTCCTTTTTCCTTCCTGCTTCTCGGTTCTTCCTGTCCGCCGGTTTATCTCTTTGGGTGTATGTATATCAAATGAAAAATTGGGTAAATGGGTTATATAATTGCCACTTGTAATCCACTCACTCACAATTGCAAAGGAAGTCTCTCTCCTACCATTAAACTTAACATTCAGTCCATAAACTTCCATTGGATATATCAAGATTTATTTTCTATTTTTCACTCTTATTTATGTTTTTTGTTAACGGGCTTGTATTATGGGTTTCGTACAAGCCCCTTTACTTTAGGTTTGTTTATTTGGTTATTTATATAGTTTTGAATTGGAAAACAAAGATAGACCATGAATGAATAAAATGAATTGTGATTTTTTGCCAAAGCTCTCTTTTCCACTATTCTTCTTCTCCTTCTACCGTTTTCTTTTCTGCTATTTATGCCTCTGATTTCTTTTTCTCTATAGACTGATTTCTCTAATGATACATCAAATTTGGTATCAGAGTCAGGTTGACATAAATTTTGAGTTGAAACGCCCCAAATTTTATTCACACAAATTTTGAGGTGTTAGCGATATCATTTCATAATCATATTTGATGCGAGAGTATTTAATTGAAAATTTAAACTTTAATTCATTCAAAATCTCATATCCGAAATAAATCAATCTAAAAACGTTAAATCACATAACTTGGAACATTTGTTATCAATTTAAGACAACATCAAATATCATGACAAAAAAAAATTCATTACTAATTGTTTTTTTGGAAATTTTTTACTTGGACAACATGCACACTAATTAGCCACCATCCACATTTGACTAATCTAATCTAAAAAATTAAAATTTGAATGGATGAATATTTTAAACCCAATAGGATATGTGTGTCCAAAACAATATAATAAATTTTACACATAAATTATGACATTCCATACTACCATTTAATTGAGAGCGGTCGGTGATCAATCGAATGTTCTAACAAAATTCTGTGCAAATAATTGAGAAAATTCGAAGGAAATCATTTATTTCATTTCAAGCCAAAAGAAAACATACACCTCAGATATTCGTATCCAAATTTTCTGTTGACGAGTCAATTTCTTTTTTTTTTTATTATTATTCAAACTCTTATTGGTAACAACTTTGGGACGATTTCTTGACCTAAAAAAACTTGGAAAAACATTGAAAAAAAACTCTCCTCTTGTACGCCATTATGCATAAAACTTCATCCGTATTTCATCATAAAAGATGGGCAAAATCATATATTCTGAGAATATTTCAAAGGCGAAGTTCAAAAACTCATCAACAAGAGATTAAACCTGGAATTGGTGGCCTAAGAAGCGAAAGGATTTTTGAAGATTTATTAAGTTTGCTTTGAAGAAATTTAAGAACATCAAGATTCATCTTCCTTCATTCATTAATTCACATGTTTTCTTATAATTTCGATGTGGTAGGCTAGTTATTTAATTTCGATATGGTAGGCTAGTTATTTAATTTCGAGGATAAGATTGACCCTTATTATGATATTTTTGTTTTAATAAATTAGTTTGACTTTACTTGACCCCATTTTCTGCGATTGTTACTTGGACAATAGATGCTAAGGCCCACTCACATCCATGCAAGCAAATTCCAATTCTTTTGATCGGATATTCAAACGAAAAAGGGTAGTATCTATAGACGTGTGAGATGCTCAATGATGCGACACAAGAATGTCCAAGTACCAACAATATCGAAGATGATTGCATATAAACAAACAATCATAAACAACTCAACCAAAGTAAAAGTAATCTAAATTCAAGCAAATAAATGAGCAAGAGAAGATTGAGTATAGTTTCAAGTATATAGAGTTGCATTATTTCCAAATGAATTACAAGATTTGCTTATTTATAGAATTCTGTAGACGTGGTAGCCGTTGGACCAGAACCACGTAGCCTCATCTCTCGGGTCGAAGCCTTACATCAGTCTATTTGCTATACACTTAATTCATTGATAACAGGTCAACTGCTCTACATCCTAGGCTGATAATCCTGACATTCATTAATATAAATGTTATATCAATCATTCCTAGAAATTATCTGCAAATCCCTTAAAAGACAACAAGTGCTTCTGTCTAAAAGAGAGCTTCAGACGGAGAGGTGATTCGACCGAATAGAGCTTCGAGTTGAGATAGGGCTCGGCCATACAAGGGCTTCGAAATAATGAGATCAACTTCTTCTTTGACTTTTTTATTTTGACCAATTGTATTTTTGTTCACCTTGTTAGATCTAACTCAATGTCCCCACTAGACTGTTGCGTGGCTTCCACTGTAGCCTAGGTGGCGAGGCATAACAATAGTCTCCCAAATCTATGCATAATTATTTATATAATGCATGAGTCGTTATTGATAGCTATCATCTTCACTTGCATCTCTAGCTAATTTGAGGCCAGCTAGAAGGGCCTCGTACACTACTGCATTATTAGTAGCCTTGAAACCGAACATCACAGCACAATTGAGCTTATGTCCTTCTAGGCTGACTAAGACCACTCCTGTCCCAAATATAGTGTCTCTCGATGAGCCATCAACAAATAAGTTCCACGTAAGCGGTTCGGGAGGTTCCATCTCATCTTCCATTTTTGGAATATGAGCGAACTCTACCACAAAATCTGTCAAGGCTTATCCTTTAACAATAGTCCTTATCTTAAATACAATATCGTACTCGCTAAGTTCTACGACCTATTTCATCATTCTTCTTGAAGCGTTAGGTTTCTTTAATACTTGCTTGAAGGGGAAAGTTAGTTAGCACTTGTATGGTATGTGCCTAGAAGTATGACCTCAACTTCCGGGAAGTAGCCACTAGAAAGAGAGTCGGCTTCTCCATGTCTAGATAGCGGGTCTCTGCTACGAGAAGTGATTTACTCACATAATAAATAGGTAGTTATAAGCACTGAACTAATAACGTCAGGGGTTACTGCCAAGTACAGTTGTAGGGGTTCAACTTTGGGCTTGGAAAGGAGGGGAGCCTGTCCCAAGTGTTTCTTTAGCTCTTATAAGGCTACTTCACACTCCTTTGTCCCTTGGAATTTATTTTTTCCTTTTAGAACCTTGAAAAATGGAGGCACTTATCTGTTGCTTTTGAGATGAACTGAGTCAAGGCTATTATGCGTCCAGTGAGGCTTAGTACCTCTTTGGGCTTCTGAGGTGGCCTCATTTCTATCATAGCTTTGATCTTTTCAAGGTTGGCTTCAATACCTCTTTGATTAACCATGTACCCCCAAAATTTCCATGAGGTAACTCCGAATGCGTATTTAAGGAGTTAAGTCTTATCCTATACCTTCGTAGTAATAGAATTGTCGAGGTACTTAACATGATACATTGTCTTTCCAATGAGGTCTGTGAACATCTTGTTAACAAGTCTATGATAAGTGGCTCTGGCATTTTTCAGCCCAAATGACATCACCTTATAGCAATAGAAACCTCTATTTGTTATGAAGGGTATATGCTCTTCATCCATTGGATATATTAGGATCTGATTATAGCTTGAGTAGGCGTCCATGAAACTCAATAGCTCGTGCTCGACAGTAGAATCAACGAGTTGATCTATTCGTAGAAGTGGAAAGCTATCATTGGGGCAAGCTTGATTAAGATTGTAAAAATCTACACATATCCTCCATTTACCATTGTGTTTCTTAATAAAGATGGGGTTTGACACCAACATCGGTTAAGTTGATTTTCAAATGAAATGATTTTCAATTAACTTCTTCACCTCATCTTTCAAAGCCTCATACCTTTCTAGGTTGAGGGTCCTCCTTTTCTATAGATGATGGGTGGTAGCTTTAGAATCAATCTGCAAGTGGTAACAACTAGCCTTTGGGTCAATGCCAACCATGTCCTCATGTTTCCATGCAAAGACATCCAAGTTTTCATGCAAGATGTACTTCAGCTTTTCCCTAACCTCCAATGGCAGGTCTTTTCCAAACTGCAAGGACTTGGAAGGGTCCTAAGGATCCAATGTGAAGCTCTCCAGTTCTTTCACCTGGCCTGTTTGAGGTTTGCAATCAATGATGTGAGGATCCAGTTCATCAAATTTGGACACTTCCTCAGTAGCTCTCCCTTCCTCATGAGCTAATTGCACTTCAAAGACAGCATTTTCTTCATAGGCATCTATCATTTCGATGACTTTCCCTTGTTCAGGGACATCGTTCTAATGTCCGTTAGAATCATATTGACGCCTCTTAGCTCGACCTTCCTGAGAGAGTTCAAATAGTACTTCCTTGAACTCATTTGATCACCTCTGATCATAGTGATATCGTTTTTCGTTGGGAACTTTATACACAAGTGGTAAATGGACGTAATAGCCCACAGTTCTTTCAATGCTGGTCTTACCAGCACTTCATGATAGGTAGAACGGTTGTCTACTACAAAGAACTCCATAAAATGGTAAGCAGTAAATGGGGTCATCAATATTTCTACTGCTAGAGTGTTTTTTCCTCTTGGAATGATGCTATCGCCAGTGGAGCCATACAAGGGAGAGCGCATTGGGGTTAACTCATGGTCAACTTCCATTTTGTCAAAGGTTACTCCAACTATAACGTTGACTGACCTTCCATTATCCACCAACATTCTCTTGAGTCCATTTAGTACCACAATGGCCTTTACTATTAGGGTATCGTAATGTGGATAATGCAAGTCAATCGTATCTTCATGTGTAAAAGTAGTTGGTTGAAGCTTGCCACTGGAGGATCCCTTTTCCTTACATAGTCCATCTGTGCATTTCGAGTCTCCCCTCCAACATATGGACCTCCAAAGATTGTGTCAATCTCTCGAATAGGCTTGTGGCCAGTGTTAGCTGGAGGGCTCTTCCTTTGCCATTGGCCTTCCCTAGGCCTCTTCCATCATTTTTCATCTCTGAGGAGCATCATTCCGAACTAGACGCCTGACCTCGACCCTCCTAGGTTGTCGATCTTGCCTCGAAGGTACATTTCCTTGTCGTCGCCTATTCCTTCTTTGATTACTTGGTTGCGGATGCAAGACAATGTTCTTACAGTCAGCTGTATTATGACTGTAGAAGTGATGGTAGGTGTAGTAGATGGATGTCTTATCCATATTTTAGGTTTAGAACTTTGTCCTCTACCCTTTCTTTTTTCGGAAAACTATTAGATGGACCTTCCTTAGTGTACCTCAACAGGAGGGGTTGACTTCTTCATAAGCCAAAGTCAATACCGCATTCAGTATTGTTGTAGCCAATTGTTGCCTTGGGTTGAGGGTGATTGACTGTCTGACCTAGTGTTCCATCAAATGGGAGGTGGGATGTATCAGTAACTTGCATGCAATAGGTCATTTTATCAGTAAAATGAGACAAAAAAAACTCTCCAGTGACTCTCTCTATTGTTGTCTTATGTCCTGGAGGTACTGTATTGGCCCTTTGCCTTTCTTACTTGTTGTTCTTGAAATCTGGGCAACTTCTAATACTTCCTTTCGAAAGCCTAGTTTACCATACTTAGTTGCCCACTCTAGGTTAAGGGAAAAGTTTTACACTTTACAACAGAGTAGAACCCCTTAAATTTTCGTGAGTTTAAAGCTGTTGAGATGCCTCGTACGATCACATCTCCTATCATACTTGAGAATCTTTGGAAGCATAAAGTGGTTTGGGACAGGAGCATCCCTAATCTCCTGGGAGAATGGAAAATTTTCATCATCGTCATCGAGGTCACAAGAGCTTTGTGGTTCACCAGAGTCTTCATCTTCCATGACTTGTAGTTTGATTTCTGACATTTCTGCCCTCATCTGATGCCTATTCCTAGGTAGAGGATTATGGGGCAAGTTACCATGGACCGATTCATTTTGCCTTCTGAACCGAGGTGGTCCATGTTGCCTATTTCTAGGTGCAATGAGAGGTTGAGCCTGCCTATTTCTAAGCCCTCATAGGCTTAGCCTGTTAAAGACACTTATAGATCTTTAAGGCATATCCTCCGATTTATAATTTGGAAGAAAGTTGAATGGGACCTCATTGGGTCGATCCGTGGCAAAGTTGGTGGATGTATCAACCACAAATTCCCTTTCCTGATGGGCTTCAGCCCTCGTGTAGTGTTGGTAACCAGCTATTTGGCTTTGGACCTTCTCTTCGCCGTGGTAGTAGTTTCTTTATGGAGGGTCGTGAAAGAATGTATTTCCTTGAGCTACGTACAGGGAAATGGGTATCCTCTCTGGCTCTACATATTCCTTAGTAACTCATGCATGGCAATATTTTGTTATGTTGCTGGTGAAATCCACCTCTTAATCTACGTTGCCTATGTTGCTGGTGAAATCGATGGTGAGTTGCTGAAACAGTTCCTTCTTTAGGGTACTCCTTAGCTCTCTGAGGCGTTGACTCTTCATTGTCAGAACTCATGGTAGTGTTTTCTCCAATAACTTAGCTCTTTGATATTGAATAATATTCCTTTCTTCACGGAATGTACTGGACTTCAGAAAACTATCCCTCTTGGAATGTTTGGTGATTTGTTTCTCTAGAACACCTCATTTTCTTCAAAGTTAAGAAATTTCCCAAGAAATGTATCTTCCTGCCAACTTTTTACAGTGGATTTTCATGGTTTGAATGTATGATGTTCCCACAGACGACATCAATCTGTTGATCTCGTTTTTCATGATACTTATATGGACAACAGATGTCGGGCCCACTCACGTCAACGCAAGCAAATTCCAATACGTTTTGACTAAATATTCGAACGAAAAAGGGTAGTATCTATGGACGTGGGAGATGCTCTACAATGTGAGACAAAAATGTTCAAGTACCGACAATAACGAAGATGATTGCATATAAACAAATAATCATAAACAACTCAACTAAAGCAGAAGTAATCTAAACTCAAGCAAATATATGAGCAAGAGAAGCTTGAGTATGGTTTCAAGTATAAAGAGTTTCATTATTCCCAAATGAATTACAAGAGTTGCTTATTTATAGAGTTCTGACTGATGTGGTAGTCGTTGGATTAAAACCACATGGCCTCATTTCCTTGGCCAAAACTTCGCATCACACTGTCTGCTGTGTATTTAATTCATTGATAACAGGACATTCGCCCTACATCCTAGGTTTATAATCGTGGCATTCATTAATATAAATGTTACATCAATCATTCCTAGAAATTGTTTGTAGATCCCTTAAAAGACAGCAAGTACTTCAACTTAAAAGAGCTTCAGACAAGGAAGTGTTTCGGCCAAAGAGAGCTTCGGGTAGATATAGAGCTTCAGCCATACAAGAGCTTCAGATTAATGAAATCAGCTTTTTCTTTGACTTCTTTATTTTGACCAATTGAGTTTTTATTAACTTTGTCAGATTTGACTCAATATCTCCATAGGATTGCGGTGTGTCTTCCACTAGGAGCCTCGGTGGCGAGGCATAACAACTTTAATTTTCTTTTAAATTCTTGGATGTTTATCATCGTTTTTCACGCTTTCCAATTAATTGGCCACTAATTGAAATGTTTGTGGAATTTGTTGTCATCGAGAGAGACAATGGAATCATTAGCACAAAATAATAAACATTGTAATCGAGAGAGACAATGTGTCACCGCATTGCAAAGTGTCTCCCCAAACCAGTTAGGCACGCACTAACTTTTATCAAGGTAACGGCCTTTAGAATAAGAATAATGCTTAGTTATTTGCGTCACATGGAGTTCACCAGCTAGAACTTCATTTGAGAGCTGACAAAGTCGAGCTCACGCTCTCTACTTGGACTTGGAATTGGAATTGATGGATATGTTATACCATTCATATGTCACTATGTCCCATTAAATTTGTATTTCATGTGTCACATCTAGTCGACACTTTGATCTCAAATTGCGTGTAACAGTTCCATTTCAATGTTCTCGAGGAAAGCACAGAAATTTTTCCGGTTTGCGGTTTGGAGGAGTGAGATCATCCTCCCTTCAATTGTTAGAATAATAAGTTAAAACTTATAGTTAATAAATTAATTTGAACATACAATGTCTGCCACACTGTATTCACAACTCGATCTTTATAGTACTTTACAGCAAAATGTGGTAGTATTTTTGAAGCTGAGTTTAATTTGCTATATAGATTAGCAAGCTGTAGAAGACCGGAAAATAATTTTCTGTTGCTGATTTTGGCACTGCACGTTGCATGATCGAGCCTTGTCTCTCAGTTCTTGAAACGCTCTCATTGTTTCCACATCAAAACCACCTGCAAACTGGAGAAGTCCACAAAGAAGCAAAATAAGTAGCCAACTTAAAACTTGTTATTGTTTTAGAAACTAAGCGGGCGAAAGTTGGTACAACTTTACCTGATGTACTCGGAAGGCAAACTTAACTCCTTGAATTATGAGTTCTTCTTCTTCAGGACCACCTCCAAAGATTTCAAGCTCTGCAGACACTCTCTTCATATACTTCATGGCTAATTTCACAGATGCCAGCTTGATCTGCAATAGAAGACACAGTTACTGCCTCAAACTCCTTTTGTTATGTCCCAATCATTACAGCAAATACAAAAAACTTCAGAACAAAATAAAGCCAAAAAAACCTCAACATCATGGCAGATGTACAAATTCAATGTCAATTTCATACTTGTTTCCCTTTCTACATCTTTAATAAGAAAGGTCCGAACAATGCATACGACATATATCACGGCAAAAATTTACCTATTTGAAATATTATTAGAAATAAAGAACACTCAACACGTATTACAAGTTCAAATCTTTATTATTCGTCTTCACGGGGTCCAATTATTTCCCCTTGACAATCACCCTTTCAACTACTTCATTATAAAAAAAAATAGAAGGATATAAACAAGCACGTGTTAGGAAACTTCTTTATGTTTGTAAACATTGAAAGGTTCAATCACGGATAATTAAATAATGTAGCAACATCTTAGTGAATAATATAGAATTAATGTGTATAAAAAGGGCAACAAGAAGATTCTAAATTCTTGTATAACTAGACAAAGAAACCAAAAAGTAAAAACAGACAATAAGCCCCCGTTTGGCCCCCATTATTTCACATTATAATTTTTCTCTCTTATTTTCAACCACACAATCTTTATAAAATAATATTATACGTAAATCGAATTTTTTTCCTTCTTTTTTAACCACAAAAAAAAAAACTATTCCAAAATTTATAATCCCAAATAATGGGGGCCAAACGGGGGCTAAATATATATAGAAGACAGAGAGACTTCACATGCAGGCATGGACATGTGCAAGGCAAAGTCTTTCAACTCATTTTGGCATCTAGCTAACAATTAATTTCAATGTAACACTAAAGATTGTGCCATGCAGTTTCTTTTTTGCCTCTAGACTTTACTAACAGCTGTATGAACTACCTACTCAATTATAAACAAATAAACTGAGTCCATGCTGCATCTCTTTCCATGAACCTACCACCAAGAGTAGATGAAAATAACCAATCAACTGATAAAGGGTTTTCAATTTTATACATGTAATGTCAATTGTGATTGACAAAAGTTGGGAAAGCACTTAATCATAAGTACAATACACGATATGGGATTCTGTACTGGAAGCTTGTGGAGGACTGGAAGTATGGTGGTTGGTCGAGAAATAAAAAATAATGAAAACAAGCAGGTTCTAAAAACTACGATAAAGCCATCCTCCCTTTCATCATTCTTGGAGGTATAGGATATCTCGGCTTACACATCAACTAATAACAGGGAATATAAAGCCATCCTCCTTTTTATCATTCTTGGTTGAGTAGGGTATCTCGGCCTACAATTCAACTAATAATCGGGGAACTATATTAAGTGACACTCGAGTTCTTATCAATCACAAATAGCAAATTCCTTTAGGTCTCTCTTGATAGAAAGATTTGGACCTACAAAGTTATTAGTACGGATCAGAACCTTCAGCAAAATCAAACAACTAGTAAAAGGTTTCCGATTATCAGTACTCCGCAATTGAAAAAAAAAAAAATTTGCCTACTAGATAGATCACGTGTTTATAAATTGTGTTAGATGTATGCATTTACCTGACTTACATATCCAGTATCAAGCATCCAATCAATTGGAATTTGTAACACTTTGTATCGCTTTGTAGCAGACTCTCTAATTCTACATAAATTATGCACTCCATGTTCCAATCTGTATCAAATAAAAGCAAGCATTAGGCGTGGATCATACCCAGTTTGCACAGATAGCATTACTCTTTTCAAGAACTAGTTTATCAAAAATAATAATAACAGCAGAGATTTCTTATCGTACTTCTCAAACAAGGCCTGCATTTTCTTAAGAGCTGGAGCACAAGGCTGTCTAAGATCATCACGAAATGATAAGGCTTCGAATTCCAATTTCTTCAAATCACTGTACCCAAATGCAGCTTCTCTTAATGTATCTGCCTTCTGCTCAGGCCAATTGAAATGTTTCAATACTGCCCTTTCATCAACCTAGTTACATCAAGTTAACAATACTTGCATGTGAGACTAGACTACAGGTGATTAAGAGCTAATGAAAAATTTATCGTTCGTTGTTGTACCAGGTAGGAGAGCTCGTCATCAAGCCATTTTACAAAAGGTACAACATCTTCAATGTTGGTGAATGCAGCCCCTTCGACTTCTTTGATTAAGAACCTAATGAAATCTCCTTGTGTTTCTACATCTGTCTTAATCTGCAATTAAAGTATTTAGAAACAGATTACCGACGTTGATCAAATTTCTCAACAACTAACTAAACATTTGTCTATACTGTCACAAAGGTGCAATCAATATATAACCGAGTTGGAGTTAATCCCACATAAGATTAACCTTTTAAGAAGTAAACTAAAAGCCGGACGAAAATTTTTAAATTTCTTAAATACCCCCCATTATTTTGTTCAATTACAACCTTTTTGCATTACTGATTTGGATTTCGAATCTGAGTGATGTCTTATGTTGTAAGAAATCATAACAAAATTCCAAGAAAAACTGAAAAAGTTCAACCACAAAAGACACTACGACAGGTCAATTCAAGCGACCGTGGCATAGAGTAAGTGGCAACAACTGTAAATAAACCCAAAATCAATGACGAAAAAATAAAACGGAAAACTTACGGCTAGTAAGTGCGCAGAACGATTTTCAATCTCTCCGATCATGTCCTTAGCCGTCGCTCCAGCCGCCGGAGCATCAGCGGTGGTATCTCGCCTTGGATTTGAATCCCTCCTCATTAATGAGTGGTAAAACTCAACCACCTCGGGGATTCTCCTGACCTTGTCTGGCACTGTTTTCAAACCTTTAGGTGGAGGAGGGGGAGGAGGAGGGGGTGCTACTGGACGTGGCGCCACCTTAGACTGAGAAGAAGGATGTGGTGATGATGGAGCCATTACTTTCACTGGCGGCGGAGGAGGCGGAGGCGGTGGGGGATGAGGAATATTTGAAATCTCGGCCAATGCCCTGTCCTCCGAATCGGATGATACCACAGATGATGAAGAAGATGAAGATGAAATCGATGATAAAAGAAATGCCGATGGTTTTGGCGGTGGCTTAGGAATTCTTGGGGCACGAGATCTGAATCCCATTATCCCATCGGAATTCTCTGCCATTTCTTCAGAATTACACCAAGATTTTATAGGCCTTTCATTACTCTCCACAGTCCCAACTATATCTTCTTTCTTAAAACTAACACTACTTTCAAAACTGGGGACAACATAATTATGCGTTGCGGATTTTCGCAATGTCTTGTTTGTAATGCTAGATTTGTAATTGCTGCTTACGTCGACAAGTTTTTGTGTAGACGATGAAGCCTCCTCGTGTTCTTGTTGTGTCTCTGCAACTGCTTTCTTTATATCAGAGAGTTCTGCTTGCATAGCTTTGATTTTCTCTTCATATTTCTGATTCTGCCTGTATAATTCATTGTGTAAAACCTCAACATCTTCTCTGAGTCTCTCATTTTCTGCTTCTAAGCACTCAATCTTCTTCCTTGAACTCTCGATTTCCGATTCTTTGTTTAAGATCTCGTTTTCGAGAACCGGGACAATGGCGACTGACTCTCTGAGCAGCTTATGTTCTAAGAGTTCGGTTTTGAAACGGGACTCTCGGTCACGTAGTTCTTCGACGAGGCGGAGGAGCTCGCTAATGTCAGGGGGACGGGGCTGGACCTGGGCGGAGGCGCGTGGTAAGTAAACGCCGAATGACCGTGAGAATACGGTGCCGTTTCCCTTGAGGTTCCCGGATGTCGGCATGGATGATGGTGGTGGTTTAGGAGATATCTGTGGCTTTTGCTTTTGGTTTGATGAAGATTTTTGAAAACCCATCACCTCTTTTACCTTCCCAGCAACCATTGATGTGGAAGACTCTCTCAAGCGTATATGTGTTTACAATGCTATTGGCTAGGAATCTGAAACGCGTAGGTCGAAACCCAAGGGGTGACCATCTGCCTTGATAACGAATGTATAGCTAGCTATAAATCTGCGTGTGGGCAATGGGAAGGAAGGAGCTAATGCATGATCCTATTTATTATTAATCGTGCCAATTTATAAAATAATTATGTCATGTTTGATTGAAATTAAAATTAAATTTTTAATGAATTTTAATAAAAGTTGATAAAATATATGATTGAAAAGTTGTTTATCTCATAAAATATGTGGTTAAAATTAATTATTGACTTTAATTTAAAATTTTAATTGAATTTTAATCCAAACCAAACATGACTATATGATATTAAATATTAGATTTTAACTTTAATACAATATCATATAATTTATTTAATTGAATCTATTAATTGTAACCACTTAAATTGGTGATTTAGCATTATTGTGCTTCTATAGGTAACTACTACACATTTTCAGTTTTAACCACCATTTAGTTTAGCTAAAAATTAAATATTTAATAGATTATGTTATGAAATGTTAAAATAGAAATTTGATAAAAGTTCAGTAATTCATAAAATGTGTGGTTGAAAATAATTTTGAGTAAAAATAAGTTTTAGAAAATGAAAATCAAACAAAACATCGTATAACCACACATTATTCGAACAAATTATTCTTCATTTCAAGTGATCTCTCACAAACAACTATTAAGTTCCTGTTTGGTGCACATTTTGGCAGTAAGAATGCATTTTTACTATTGCTGTGATGTGGAATATGTGGTTAAAAAAAAGAAAAGTTATTGATGTGATAGAAACTATTATTTTATTGAAAAATGTGTGGTTGAAATGAGTACAAGAATGAGAATGAGAAAAATAATGTGGCTCAAACAAGGACTAAGCTCTTGTTTGACTTTCATTTTAAAATCATTTTTCTCAAACTCATTTTCAAACCTACATTTTGTGAGATTCATAATTTTTATCAATTTTTCAATTACGGATTTTATTAATTTTATAGAAAATATACAAAAAAAAAATCTAATTTCTAGCAAAATCAAGCATGGCAATTTTTCATAGCATACCTTTAATTAGATGTTGGATCTATCATTTATTATACTTATTTTGTTTGGAGTTGATAGTCACGTTTAACTTGATGATTTTGTTCCTACAAATTAATTTGATGTGGAAATTTAATTAATTGGCAACTAGATTGCCTTGACAATTTTGATATTACTTCGACTAACTACAAAGTGACAATAATTGTTGAAGTTGAGCACTCAGTAAGCAATTTCATATGAATTTTAAGTTGGTCGATCTATTTGAATGAAAAAGAATTTAAAAATTAACGTCCACGGGTATTCTCAACGGCTATGAATCATGAACCGTTTTAGCAATACTTCTTTTGGGCCCATCTTAAGAACAACTTTAAAAGAGAAAATTTTGGGGGAAAAGGAAAATTCTGAAACTGGAAAGAGGTGATTCTAACGTTCGGTTAATAATAATTGGTTGGTTGGTTTGTGGAGGTTATTGATTTGAATTGAGTTTGATTTTGAGCTTCAACTAAATTTGAAATCATTGAATCTTAAAATTAGGATTATGGTTGATATAAATGATATTAGAACATTCTTGTTTAAATTGCTGACTTAATAAGAACGCCAAAAATAGAAAATTAAAATTTGCCTAAGTCTGATTTTAATTGATTTGACATTTATTTATGAACAAAGATAGAATCATGGAATAACCGATGTTTTTTTTAAAAAAATGTAATAAAAATATTGCCCTAAGCCAAAAAAAAATTAATAAAAGAAGATGGATTGTACGAAAATCTTAACGCGATTATATATCGTCTTCTTCCTCGTGTTAATCTAAAAAGCATTCTAATCTTCGTAAATATCTTAAATTGTATAGTTGAAAATAAATAAATATTTTTCAAGTAGACAAACACTATGAAATTTTACAAAGAAAGCATATAAAGGGACCATAGTAATAGCAATTCAAATCTTCGCCGAAACTTAGGAGTAACAAAAGGGTTGAATCGGATACATTTTTGTCACGAGTTGGCTATTTTTTTGGGCTTGTTTTATTTATTTCTTTAAAAAAAAAAAATCGACTTGTAAGCACATGGATGACTCGATTCGATCCAGTCCAAAAGATCCAGAACAAACTGAACCTAAGTCATGGTCATGAGTCAAGCTCGATGTCTAAAGATCGAATCCACTTAATTCGATGCATTGTCACCCTACTCAAACTCGATGTGATATGGCTCAATTTTGTCAAATTAGATAAAAGCAAATACCTAAGAAGGAAAACCCCTTTATAGCCTATCATATCAAACGGGTGAGTATTTTTGCTTTAAAAAAGAATAAAGTGTTTTTGTTTGATATTGGGGTTTCTTTGATTCCAAGATTTTTAACCTTTAAATAAAGGAACACATGTAATAAGTGAGAAACTGTTTTGTTTGATTGTGGACAAATTACATAAGTGAGAAACTGTTTTGTTTGGTTGTGGACAAATTACCATGAGAGTGACATTGAAACCATTTTGTATGTACGGATGTAAGAAATTTGCAGTTAGGAAATCAAGCATGAGAATTGATTTATTAAGCAACGATATCTAGTTTATTAGTGCTAAGCAATGCTTGATTGTCATCGATTAATAATAAACCTTATAATTTTTAAATAATAATCAACAAATTCCTCACACTTAGTCACGATTTTTTCCTCCTAAACCCATTATTTTGTTGAACAGTGGGGAACAAAAATGAAAAATGACTATTGGGAAGGAAGTTATTCAAATTCAGTATAACATTCTTCATTCGTCTATTTATAGATTTCTATTTGGGTCATTGATTGGTTGACTTATAACTAATCATGTTATCTATTCACATTTCATTCATCAGTGTAATCATTACGTTTTTTTTTCAAGTATATTGGCTCTCATTATACATTTGAGATCGCTTATGAGATTTCTCATTTATGAGTGTTTTTTGTTCATTTTGAGTTCGCATATACATTTGATTTTTCAAAGCGTTCATTTCGATACTCTAGATGAATATTCCATCTATACTACTTATAATGTTGATTTTTTTTTTCACACGGATTAATAAATCTTATTTAATGTTATTGAAAAAAGTAATTTTTGTCAAAAACTTTCATAATTTACCCTTATTTAATTATCAAGAACTAGTAGTAAATAGGTTATAATTAAGCAAATTAAATAATGGTATATTAATAAACGAACAAAACAAAATATTCTCAATAAAGAAACATAACTATATAATTGGGATAAGAAAAGATGGCCTATGTAAATGAGACAATATTCGTATCATTAAATTTGAAAAAATAAATGAAGCTTGAGATTACTTCTAGAACACAATTCCATTTAACGATTCAAGCTAAGTTTTTTATTAATCTACAAATATCTCTATCGAACCAGAGAAACATTTCTCCCTAGCCCACCAAGTCATTTCAATGAAAGAAAAATCTAAATATAAGATCCTTCAATTGTGAGTCTGACCGACCAATTTAGACCCTTGCTGGTACTAAAATTAATTGTGACCAAAGTTGCTTGTAATTTTCTGTGGCTAATACATCACTATCACTCAGTTTCGCTGACCAAAAATGAATATGATTATCATAAACAAACTAATAACCTCTCCTTTTACATACTAGTTTACAAAAAAAAAATTGAGTTTCAAAAGAACATTACGACCATTATATGTACAAAACGACTCAAGTTTAATTTATTCTTTTCTCAACGGAGTCTTACTTATTAGGGGATGAAAGAAAAATAAAGGTAGTTTCATGATATAAGAAAGAGAAAGAGTTGTGATTAGTGTGGCAATGGGCGATTAATGTGGGTTCATGAGGTATTGTTTTAAAAATTTAACAGATCGTCGATCGGATCCCCTAAACCTATATGTATGGATCTGTCGGCTTTCATCTCTCTTGTAATATAAAAACCCTAGAATCTACCGATCTAATAAGGTTCACAGAAAATGATTTTTTTCGATATTTTAATGTAAATTAAATTTTAAAAAGGTATAACTATTGAAATATAGATGTTAGGGTCAGGTGGTGAAGTTGATGTATGAACTTCCCCTTTCCAATCTCTCGTCAATTGCCCTTTTCATAGGACAGACTTTCTCTCATCCATTATTACATGATATCGAATTCTCAACCGTAATGGATTCTTACACAAAACAAATCTAATATCAAGGCATCAGTTAGTGTGATTTGACTTTTTTATAGGAAAAATGATGTTTCTTTCGTCCAACGAGAAACATCAAGTAATCCTACCCAACACTCCTATTGAGTTTCTAAAATAAATATCAAGAAATTTAGCCTCTTGGGTTAGTTAAAAATCAATATTTTTTATTGATGAAACGTGTGGTTAAAAAGTTAATAAAAGGTGAATCTCATTAAATGTATGATTAAAATTGAATTCGAGGAAAAATATTTTTTTAAAAAAATAAGGGTCAAACATGGATTTAGAATTGAATATATGGATTCAATTTTACACATCATTTGAGTTCATCGCTATATTTAATTCATTTGCGACAACTAGAGGTTACTTTGAGTCAATTAAAAGTGTATTTATAATTTTACTAGTTTATAAGTTTGTGTTCCCATTACAACTTGATAGCAAAAATTGCCTACATTTTGGGATTTCTAGATTTTGAAAGCTGTTTGAATGTCACTTTTGATCAACCCAAGGATGTCACAAACCCATTCCCATGTAGTGGAAACATTATGTTAGTAAAACGACGTAAGGTGGGCAAAATGTTGAAAATTACAAGGTATACAAGTGTATAGGGTCATGCCTTTGCGGACTGATATTGACATCCCCTACTTCTCAAAGTTAACGTAAATGCAGGGAATTCTTCTTGCACTTGTATGATCACAAATTGTTTGTCAACACAACTAGCTTTTTATTTTTATTTTCTTGGATTGTGACAAATCATACGTTAGTTAGCTGTGATCTAATTCAAGAAATTTATTGCTAGCTATATAAGAGTTGAAAAGCTTGTCTAACGATGAAGTCATTGGAAGCTGTATTTTGAAATTCGGATAGATTCAACTAACTTGATCGAAAATATAGAGAATAAGAATCAAATCTTGAAAGGTTGATCTGGATTTCTAGTTGTAATTTTTGTAAAAGGAAAATATAGCAATGATTCAGCGCTAATATATACGTGATGCTATTTTATTTTTATTTTTTTGAATATTTTTAGGAGCTCCTAACCTCGAAATTAGCTTTTATTTTCATGTTGACAAAAACTAACTTATGATTGAAAATCTTTTTTGGTGTATGATGGTATATATGTAAATCTATTTTGGTGTATTGATTGTTAATTAATAAGTCTCATATTGATAAATACCGAAATATAAACTAACATGTAAGGGTTTGAGTGATTCTTCTTAATAAAGTTCACATTTTAAAATGAAATCTCAAGTCTTCACATAGTATCAGAGCCCATTAAATTCCAACGAGCAATATTCGATCCGATTAAAACTCAAAAATGAGAATAAGAATTTTAAGATTAGTCTGCTCAAACGAACCACTATCTTGCGGGAGCATGTTAGTAAATAAATCTCACATCGGTTAAATATCGAAATGCTAACATATAAAAGATTGTACTATTTCTCTTAACAATGTTGATATTTTAAAATAGAACCACATATCTTAACATTGATAAGTGTGAGATTTGGATCTTTAGATAAATTATTTTGAATTAAATTTTAAATTGAAACAATCATTTTTTAAAGTATATTTGATTAACCAGGCTCTTAAGAAATACCTCAAATTCAATTCTGGAAGTAGAAATAACTAAGGGAGCGGCGTTAAGAGCATGGAAGAAATGAAAGTGGTCCTTGAATTCCACCCCATGCCCCAAATTAAAGGGTTCGGTGACACATGCAAACACAACTAAGCAATTAAAAAGGAAGTGTGTCTACTTGACTCTTATTACATTTATGGCAAGTTGGTGAAGTTTAACTCAATGCAACTAGCTTGGTATTTTGTCAAGCTCTCTTTGGTGAAGATTAAAATAAAAATTTTAATAGAATTGATAGAAGTTGATGAAATGTATAATTGAAAAATTGCGGGTCCTATAAAATGTGTGATTGAAATTAGTTATTGACTTTAACTTAAATTAAAATCTGAAATTTAAGTCTTAGATTATTTTCAAGTGACTCTTTATTTATAAAGAGTATCATAAATATCTCCAAAAAACTCTCCATTTATAAAATGCAATTTATACATAAGAATAATGTTATTCATAGTGAAAACTA
>CAIGRN010108984.1:0-10402 GCA_903798345.1 Fraxinus anomala | reverse complement strand
GCGTGTAAAAATGGAGAAAGCGTAATAAAAAATTGTGGAAACGACTCGGCTAACGTGGCTCACTCAACTCGGTTCGGCTTTGGTGGCCAAATGGCTTGTGAACAGTGCCACAACAAGTGACTCTTTTATATTTAGTTAGATTAGATATTATGCCAGAAGACAAAGATTTCAAACACTAACTGGCCAAAATATGCTAGTTTACTCTTGAACCATCAAAGCTGCCACTACCTTATCAAATATTTCTTTGGGCCTTCAATATAATTCTCTATTTTGATTAGAAAAAAATTAAAAATTAAAAATTGGTTTATCATGGTGGGGCAGCTATTCCACTTCCAAGATTTTGATATTATTACACATTTATTTCCATATTATCATATAATATTTTCATTTTAGGGAGAAATAGACTTGATTGAAGTAGACATCTGGAAAGAGATTTTTTTTTTTCCCCCAATCTTACCGATCTCCATTCCAACTACACTTGACCAATTTTCAAATCTAGTTAGAAAAGAAGCAGATGACAAATCCATTACTTATCCACATTTAATAGTTGTATACCATCTTTAATTTTTTTTAAAATATATTTCATGCATTAGATTGAATTTAAAATAATATTATTTACTATTTGAATAATGTTATCGAATATCAGTTATGTTGAGCATTAATTTAGATGTCAACTTATCATAAGTCCTATTAAATAGATCATAATTTTTTATATTTAATTGAAACTGTAATTTAATGTCACTAGTACTGTCACCTAAAATGTGTTAAACACAAATAGTGACAAATACTTGTACTCATAGTTTCATACAACATTGGTATTAAGGCTCCACTATCAAGCAATTTCATATTGGTGCTATTTTATACTTTATAAGAATTTGCGTATTCCTTCTTCATTGATCTAAAAAAAAAAACTATCAGCTGAGAAAGTAGGCATCAAGTAGCTGGCCTGATGAAGATAACTAAGTGACACACTAGAGTTTATACTAGAACAAGAAGGTTGTGCCTTACCGCACTACGAAGGGATGCACAATATACATCACTGCGATGCTTTAGATTCTATTGTTAAAGGTTCAAATATGCTAGTTTTCATATGATTTGTTCCAAAAAAAAAAAAAAGTCACAAAAATTGTAGCAATGGAAAAATATAGAACTGATTTGACATTCTATTCAATTATATGTAAAAAAAAAGTAAAAATTTAGAACCGACTGATCATAATCAAGCCGTTTACTTGCAAAATCAGTCGATTCATTCCAAAATTTGTTTAAATATTTTTACCTCCAATTTGGTCTTTAACCTTTTGGAATGGGAGTCTAATTCTCGTTGCAAACGAGCCACAGCGGTACTTAACTACCTAATGATGGCTTGCCACATGTCCAATTGTTAGTTTAAAATATTATGCTGTCCCAGCCATGCCTGCATTGGACGGCAAAATTAGTCCACTTGTTTGATATTCTTTCTACATGGAATAATTTAGTGTAGAATTTAACATTTAAAGCTTAGTCCTGCAAAATTTGATTCATCATTTATTGAATGAGTATCGTGGTGTACAGGGCTCTTTTGACATGATTTTTATTTTTACTTTTGCTCTATGTAGAAACATTTTTTAAGAAACCTACCTTAATTTTTGTTTCAAAACTAATGTTTAAAAAATGTCTTTATTCCGACAGTGCTTTTAGAAGAACTCTTGGACTAATTTTCTATCAAAGTTCTTCAAACTAAAAGAATAACTTTCATAAAATTAATCAAACAGGTAAAAAATAATTTTTGAATCTCAAAATCTCCTTTTAACTTTTCAAAAACCATGCTAAACGGACTCTTATTATATCATGGAAATGAGAAGAAGAAAATTCATTTATATTACTTGGCCTCTTTAGCAAAATTTATAATTATTTGTCAATGATCAAACTTTTGCCCAGTTTTGATGACTATTATTTGGTCAAAANTTAGCAAAATTTATAATTATTTGTCAATGATCAAACTTTTGCCCAGTTTGATGACTATTATTTGGTCAAAATAAAGTTTTAAATAATGGATTTTTAGAGAATATGTAATTAAAAAGTAGGAAAATATTTTTATTTTATGTGCATAATATTTTGTCGTATGAATGTGTAATCGAAAATGAGTATGTGGAAAAAATAATTTTGAATAATGATTACCAAATATGGGCTTTATTTTCAATAATACATTTCAATGAATTTACAAATATTATCTACTTATTCAACATTCAATTATATCGATTTATAAATTAAAATATCACAAACGGAGTGTTAAGCATAAATTTTAATTAATTATGCAGATTTACTTAAATTTTAATTCTAAATTCAGAGATGGAAAAAAACCACGATAAATTAATAGTTAAGATAAAATTTGTTTCACTCGTGCTACATGTATATTCTACTTGACATCATGGTTGACACTCCTTCCACATGGCACAATCATCTCCTTAGATTTCCTCAACAACATTTCACATCATTGCTCAAACTATTCTACATAGAAGAAATGTCAACCAAAATGTAAACAAAAATGTACATCTAACATTATTGAATTTGTTATATTCTATAAAAATGAATCTTTATGTACCATTTTGAATTTTGATATTTCACTATTAGATGTGAGCCTCAAAAAAAATGTATGGAGTGTTGCAAAATTATCACGTAAAATGGACGGTATCATATACAAGTAATAAATTAATGATGAATATATATATTCCACCTAGTTTGATTATTTATTTCACTTTAATTAAAACTAACTCCAACAAGATTACACATATTCAATAAGATGATTTTTACTTGTCGAGTTTTTCTGACTAATAACTAAAATTAGCAATGGAGAAAAGATTAAAGAGGTAGGAATCAATTACGTGGTGAAGAAATCGAAACAATAAGTTGAATGAGATATCACCCATATATTATAAGAAGAAGAATATGGAATGAATATTTCAATCTTTATCTTCAACTTTAAGAAACTCTAAAATCTTCAAACTTCAATATAATTTTTTGAGTCTTTTCTTTAATTTCTTCCAATAAAATGATTTTTTGTCACAATACAATGAAAATTTCTGAAATAATGCAATTAATGATTCAGCATCACTTCCTATTGTTTTATTTTTCTTTCAATTGTGGATTTAGCCTATAAAAGTCAAATATAACATAAAGTGAGTTGAAATTCACTCTATTAATTTGATTTTAAGTTAATTTGAAAACCTAAATAAGCATGTAAATACTTATCAAGATATTTAGTGAATTTTTAACAACTCATCTCAAAATTGTAGTAATGTGTCAAAATTCTTACAATTGACCGTTAAAATGAAAGCAAAAATTTATTGATGGTAAAATTGAGTCATTTTATTATCGTAAACTTAAATAGCTATAGCAATTACAGACAATAGGTTTAAAATCCTACCATCATCAACTTAAGAAATTTTTTGTACATTCCCTGAACGAAAATGCTAACTTTTCTAACAGATCCTTTATCAAAAACAAAATGATGGGAAAAAAAAAAAAAAAAACTTTCCTTGATGAATTGCAAAATGTCGAGTATATAGTTTGTCCTTCTTGATCTTCTAGATCAACTTACCCCTTTGTTTTTAGTTAAGGTACAAAACTAACTCTTGTTTATCTCAAGTCATCAGTCTACAAGGAAGAATCATGGAGTTTTGAAGTGTGAACTATGATAATCTTAAAGTCCTCTATTAAGGCACGAGGGTTGAATTTCATGTCAATATTTTATAATAAATACCTTATGATAGGAAAATGCATTCCTCTTATAGTTATTCTCCTAACTTCAAATAAATAAATAAATATATATATAAATAAATAAATAAATAAATAAATATATATATATATATATAGTGATTAAGACCTAATTATAATGTATAATTCAATAATGAGAAATATACATATTAATTATCTTATGTTAAGAATAAAGTAAACATTGATTAGATTCTTGAACAAACCTTTTAATAATAATAATCAAAGTCAGTTGTAGCAGGAAAAAATATAAATCACACTTTTCGGCATTGACATTAACTGGTCTGCCTTTTCAACTGGCCAATAACTTAATGCCACAATTTGATTTGTTTGAAAATGAGTCAAAAACAATACTACATGAATGTCTTCTCAAAACTTAATTATTTGCAAGAATTTTGTTTTCAATTTTACTCCCCTATAGTCTTGCTTCCATTTTTCGTCTATTCCAAATTATATGTCACTTTTTTCGTTAAGAGTACATTTAATTTCTTAATTTATAATATATCACTATTTAATGTGTCTTATTATCAATAAATATGAACTATCCTTATTTAAATCACTATTTAATACAGAGATAGATTAGAAAAAAGTTTAAGAAAAATTTATATTTCCAACTATATTAATTACATTTTCTTAATTAGTATGAAAATAGTAGCAAGTCCATCATTTTGAGAGAGAGAGAGAGAGAGAGTATTTTTTCAAACGTGGATGATAGCTGAGCGGTGCGCGAGTTGTCAAGTAAAAATTTTCAAGAAAAGAATTAGTAATTATTTTTGTTAAGAGATTAAATATTTCTTAGATTTTTAATAAATGTTCTAAGTTTCTATATTTAAAGTTTTTGGATTGATTTAATTCGGTTTATGAAAGTTTGAATGAATTAGAGTTTAAATTTTTAATTTAATATTTTTGCATCGTGTATGATCTATAAAATGATATCGGTAGCACCTCAAACTTTAAATCAATAAAATTTGGACGTTACATGAAATAGGACTTAAAAATCAATTGAAATCACGACCCTAAGGGCTCCAAGCGAGCTCCAAGTATGGATGGTAATGGGGCGGGGCCGACAATTCCTCACCCCTCCAAGCAATTCTCCGCTCCGTTTAAGGCGTAGTTGAGCGGGGCCCTTGCCCCATTTACTACCACGTTTAACTTTTTTTGTAAAGTTTTTGATAATTTATTTTATTGTATTTATTTATTAGATTGAGACAAATAATTTTAGTTGTCATTTTCTATTAGAACTAATAAAATTTCGTGAAATTTTCTAATTAAAGTATTGAATTCTAAAAAAAAATATTAAACGGGGCCCGTTCTCGCCCCAGAGCAAAATTCCCGCCCTGAATACTCGATTAAGCGGGTAATCCCCACCCGTTCGGGACGGGGCCTCGCGGGTATCACATTTGTCAAGTTTTTTTTGTCATCCCTAGCTCCAAGGTTCTATTTTGGGCGCTCGAGCGTCGGTTGGGCGGCTAGGTCGCTCCTTTTAAGTAGTCATCAGTATTTTCATTAATATTTCTCTCTTGATATCGGATTGAGATTATTTAAAATGTATTGAAAAATTAACTCAATGGACTACAATTCTTCTAAAAACGGAATTTTTCAAATTCGAATGTTTTTTTTTTTTTGTGAAAAAATGTGTTGCAACTTGTGACTGTGAATTTGGAGCATTCCTTGTGCAATACTTTCACATTCTTTTGACTTCTAATTACATTACATTATTCATATGTGATCTTGGACTCCTCCAAGGACTATACTACCAATCCTTAACTATTTTGATTTTAATTATAATTCCATTACTTTAATTTTGTCTAAGGAATAACCAATTACAAATAGAGATCTAACAAACACTCCATTTGGCATTGGTGACAAAATTATTTATTATAAAATCAAAATCAAACCAATCTAACAACAGTCTACTCAAAAACTCAATTGCCAACTTTAACTCAAAGTTTGTCATTCCTGTTTCCTAAATACAAATGAAAAGGGTTAATACCCTAAATAAACACTGAACTTTGTCAAACGTTTTTAGGAGGTCACCGAACTTCAAAAATACTCTCAGTGGTCATTGAACTTTGCAAAAAAATTATAGGAGATCACTAAACTTCAAAACTTCCCTAAATAATCACTGAACTTTGTCAAAACTTCCCTAAATAGTCACTCAACTTTCCAAAAATTTTCTAAACGGTCACTGAACCATTGATGTATGGGGTCCCAATTTACAAAGTTCGGTGACCTCCTAGGAAGTTTTGGCAAAGTTCAGTAACAATTTAGGAAAGTTTTGAAGTTCAGTGACCCCCTAGGAACTTTTTACAAAGTTCAGTGACTACTTTAGATATTTTTGAAGTTCGGTGATCTCCTAAGAACTTTTGACAAAGTTCGGTGACTATTTATGGTATTAACTCCAAATAAAAACA
Organism: Fraxinus anomala; assembly: GCA_903798345.1. Classification (NCBI taxonomy): domain Eukaryota; kingdom Viridiplantae; phylum Streptophyta; class Magnoliopsida; order Lamiales; family Oleaceae; genus Fraxinus; species Fraxinus anomala. The sequence continues at coordinate 4,238 of CAIGRN010108984.1, read as the reverse complement.
ACATCACGTGAGAAATAAAAGGAAATTGACAAGTAATAAAGTAGAATTAACAACTCAAAACATGATATTGATATTAGACAAAATACCAAATCAAACGTAATATCAATATAAAAAAAATTGTTAGATCAAACATTCATATTACTCAACTTATCACCCTAACTCATTATCTCAAAAAACAAAAAAGAACTTTCTCATACTCAACTATCTAAAATAAATACTACTCTCTTCCTATCTTTGTCACGAATAACAAAGGAAAACAAGTAATATAACCATGAACAACATAGAGAGAACGAGCGAAAGAAATTCACATGAATAATTGTGCAAAACATGTGATGAAAGAAATTTTTTTCTTTTGAGACAACTTTTTTTTTTTTTTGGATTTTAAAATAAAATATCATAAACAATTATTTGCTTACTTATACAAGCATAATTCATAAAAAGTAAACTTTTCACGCATAACCTATTTTAAATCTATTGGAGTAAACTGTATAAGCTATTTATGTGTGAAAAGTGTTACTAAACTCATATAAGCAAGTCTCAAAATATTAAATTACTGAGAAATGATATGCAAAAAATCACTGATAAATGAATATATTCTTCTAATTATGAAGGCAAACTCAATGCTACTTGAACCTTTTAAATAATAGCTCATTATTAATTCTTCAATCTATAACTTTTCTTTCTCCCCTCATAACTCTCTGTGTGTGTGTGTGTGTATATATTATTTTTTCTCTATTTTTTTTTATATCTCATATGCAAGATAATCTTCACTAAACTTTCTTAATGACCCTTGTAGTGCAAGATAATCTTCACTAAGCTTTCTTAATGACCATTGTAATGAACTTTTGATCGATAACTCACAACTTAGATGACTATGGGGCACCAGATTTTAAGATATCCAACAGCCTTAATTGCTCGAGTCAAAAAGTTTACAAAGTAGCGTATAAGATATATCACAACTGATTCATTTCTTTTTAAGTTCAATACTCTTTTCTTTTATGGGGAACATATTTAAGTTTAGGTCATTTAGTTAAATGTCATTCCATATTCAAAATCAACCTACCACACAAATGATCGCCATTCCACATCTCACACACGCAGTCAAAACTCATTCACAAGAGCTTAATATTTGTAGTGCAGATAGTACATAAAATAACCTATACCAAGTACTCCAAATAAGTTTTAAACAAAGTTAATGGAAATTGTATTTACTATTCATTAATTGCATTAGTACTTGATCACAAAATAAGATGTCAAATGACCTCACTTAAAAACTCTACGTTTTTTTTTAATCCTTCCCATTTTTTTTTTCATTTTTATAATAATAAAAAAATAATGCAAAACAATTAAAATAAGGAAAAAGTTTAAAATGCATGCATAAATAAGTAGATATCAAGAACAATGCAGATGTCTAAATACCTAATCAATGAGGCACACAAGTGTTCTTATCATGAAAAGCAAACCGAGCAACACTTCAATTAAAAACATCACTTTGACATGTAAGTTCACTATTTTTTACCTAAATTTTCTTAGAAGAAGATGTAACCTTAGTCAATTAAGTCATCAATTCAATCAAGTAACTCACTTGATTAGTTAAGAATCTAACATGAGTAGTTTGATCATGTTTGTAGTTCTTAATCAAGGATTTATGACATCTAGGTCTAATGTGACATAATTCACTACAATTGTGACAAGCGAGAGTAAATTTAAGATCTGCTCTAGGTTTCAAATTTTGAACTTTACGTTAAGAGGCCTTATGTTTTATCTTATTATTTCTACTCAACAGTTTGCGACTCTTGAGTCTTATGTGTCCTAACCCTCCATTGTGGTGACAAGTGGGATGAACCTAGAAGCAACTCTAGGTTTCAAATTTTGTACCTGAGGCTTGATCGAGGCAGTTACAAACTTATTTTTAGAAAAGAAAGTGATATGAGAATTTGTTTCATTATCGCCTAAATCTCCTAGAGTCCCATCTATTTTGTTCAGACATATCATGTTATCAATCTTTTTATATTCGCTAGAGAATGATTGAAATTGAGCATTTGATTTTCAAGATTATTTAAAAGGGTTTTAACCATAAATTGTAAGGACTCTTTCTCAACCCTTCATTCAATCAATCATTTGGTATAGACTCGTTAACTTTAATTACAAGGGTATTTTTTCTAATTCAAACTTATTTAGTCTTAAAAGCTGATCTATTAAACTTATTTAACTTCAAACTCTCCTTATACAGCTCGTTATAAGCCTCTCAAATATCCATATCACATTCAGGCCCCGAATCAGAAAATGATTGACTCATCTAGACAAAATTTTAGGTCAATGATCGCTATTAAACTCTGATACCTCTAGAGTGTTTAAATTAATCGAATAATTTATACCCAAATACCGAATTAAACCAATTAAAAGCAAGAAACCACTTATTAATTGTCTTTAGATGATTAGGGTAATCAATTCAGTTAATTTCTATGGCTAAACAATCACAATCATTCAAATCAAAACAACAATGAATAAATAATACCAAATATGATCACGGAAGAAAATCTCAATTCAGGATAAAAAACCTTCGGGAAAACTTGCCAATAAAATCCACTAATAAATTTAATATGCAATTAGTTGAGACACTGCTAAACTTTAGTTGCTCCTTTGGTTGTGCACACCCGCAATTTTCATAACTCTGTGTTACTTTTCTCTTCGAGTGAATCAATAAGAACGAACCTCGTCCTTGAGCATTGAAACTCCAAACGCCTCTTTCTAAAACTCCAGAATTCTGAAAGCTTATTGGAGAAGGTAGGGTTTTTTGTTTTAGTGTTTGATCGAAGGTCTTTTCAGTGTTATTTTTGAAACTTTCTTTCTTTCTTTTTTTTTTTAAATAGTTTTGCATTTTTGTTTGAGTTTAAACAATTAAAGCCAAGATCATGCTTAGAGGAATTAAGCAAACTAATTAATTAAGTGAAAGCCCCAAATTCATTACCACATATTCAAAGGAAAAAAACATTGATCAATTCATTATCAAACATCAAGGAAGAATATTATCAATACAATTGGAAAAACAATTACCCAAATTCATTATGAAATGTCAACATGGAAAACAATTACCCATAATCAAAGAATTTATTGTTTATAAAATAACAAATTTCACTTATAATGACTAAACTTTTATTTTGAAAAAATTATCAGCTGTTATTTTCAACAAAAGTTGTAGCTTCTAAAAGTGAATTATCGTAACGTATCATTTTTTAGTTATTTGGCCATAAAGGGTCATAAAGAGACTTTTCAACATAAAAATATTCATAGTTATTTTTAACATTTTTTTCTTATATAATTATAGGATTAGAGTGTACTATATTAGGACTCGTTGCTATAATACCATGTTTTAATGTTATACTGTATTAAGGAGGTAATATTTTATGATTGATTAGACGATGTATTGGTTCACCAATATATTTAACATTTTGTATGACAGAATGAGGTGCAACAATCAGTGATTGGATGACAATATTTATCCTTTTTTACGTTGGTCAATGATAGAATTTTATATGACATTCTGTCAAAGAATCTAGTAAAATTTTCTAACAAATGTTGATATATTGTTGAGAGGATTTGACACCCTCCCTGCTACTCACATTAAGGGTGGGGGAGCACTTTTTTGGCATTTTTTTAATTCACATGTGTCCCACATGAGTTTCACTCCCATGTGAGTGTAGATCAAGTAGGGTAGCAAATTCTCTCTACAAAGGAGGTTAATTCTTATATGATACTGTAGCAAGATTGACGTACATATAAAGTTGTGTAGTAGAAATTGACTGAACTAATTTGTATCAAATGTCAAATTTGATTAAATTAACCTTTATTATGTCCAATCTGATCTGACGTGACCAAAAGAGTGTATAATTTCAATATTTATGCTAATTAATTTAAATTATTTGAAAAAAAATACTTCAACACCCTTATTTATGACGCACAGTTCACCAGCCGTAAACCCCTTGACGGGTTCTTCCCATTTCCTATAAATTCCTCCTTTCTGCCCATTTAGTGGAGTACAACCAAGCCAAACACATCCACACCTAGAGTGTTAACATGAAATGCAAGGAAACTGCCACCGCCACCACCGGCGCCTCCGCTGAAATGGTGGAAGCATCTTCTCCGTCCTCACTCTCTCCTACATCATCTCCAACTGGATCTTTTTCATCCTCTCCGCCACCGGCTATTATAGTTAGTCCTTGCGCTGCATGCAAAAT
>CAIGRN010108971.1:0-22686 GCA_903798345.1 Fraxinus anomala | reverse complement strand
TCGATCATATATATATCATGGTCGCACTTCAACATTTCAACAAATTTTAAATCGCTTAAAACGAATATCTGTAACTTAAAATACTGAATCAAACGTAAAAAAAAAAAAGGTTTAGGTGAGTCGAGTCGTCAAGCCATTTGACTTGTAAACAGTAAACAAAACTAATCAAACGTTAAAAAAAAAAAAGTTAACATTTCCAACAAATTTTAAATAGCTTAAAACGAATATCTGTAACTTAAAATACTGAATCAAACGTTAAAAAAAGGACTTAGAAGAGTCGAACCGTCAAGTCATTTGGCTTATAAATAGTAAACAAAATTAATTAAACGTTTTAAAAAAAAGGTTAGCCGAGTCAAGCCACAAAGCCATTTTGACTTAGCTCGATTCGACTTACGGTTTATGAACAGTAGCAAACAAACTCACTCTTTTATTTATGTTAGAAAATTTAACGATCATATATTTATTATGGTCGCACTTCATTAACCCACCCAGTGACTCTTTTATTTATGTAAGAAAAATTATTTTGATATTTTAAATTTATCATTCATATATTTATCATGATCGCACTTCAACATTTTCAACAAATTTTAAATCGTTTAAAACGAATATTTGTAATTTAAAATATTGAATCAAACGTTAAAAAAAAGAAAGTTTAGTCGAATCGAGCCATAAAACCATTTTGGTTCAGCTCGACTTACGGCTTATCAACAGTAACAAACAAACTCAGTCTTTTATTTATGTTAGATTAGATTAGATAAAGTTGTAACAATACAAATATTGTTTAAATAGTAAAATCAAAGGGGAGTGTTGTTAATTAATTATGTTTGATCATTGTACCATTGCAACTCTGGTTATAACTATAAATATGACGTTGTTAATAAAATATGCATAAATTTATTTACTTTTTAATTTGTTTTAGATTATTTTTCCCTCTAGTTTATAAACAATTTGGCATTTTCGTAAACAATTTTTTTTTCTTTTTTTTTTTTGGTCCTTTTTTGGCGTAGTTTTGAAAGTGTCCCATCCGTTACATCCCCGGCCCACACCAGTCCTGCCCGTTTTAGCCCCCAACCCCGCTCGAAGAAACTAGGGTTAGAATTGTTAGAACAAACCCTAAATTTCTTCTTCTCAGTTCGAACTCAAAAGAATTTTACCTCCCCAAGGACACTTTTCCTTCTCGTAATGGCGAAGAAACGAAAAGAAAAATCAAATACTAATAACTCTTCCAATTCAGATTCTTCGAGCGTTTTCAAAACCCTGTTCGGTGAAACCATTGAAGAGAATGCATCTACTTTTTCTCTTTTCTCGGAAAATAATCCATTTAGAAGAAAACCTCAAGAAAGTAAAACCCAGGAACCGCAAGATGAATCGAGTTTAGCGGCTGGAGAAAAAGACGCTGAAAAGGAGGGAACCACGGGGAATCTGGATTGTTCTGAGTTGACGGAGAAGAAGAAAAAAAAGAAAGATAAAGAGAAGAAAGAAAGTTTGGACTTTGGTTTGGAATTATCAGGGGAGAGCAAGAAATCGAAGGAAGATCATTCTGAAGGAAGAAAAAACTCTGACATTAGTAATTTAGTAGAAAATGGGATTAGTGATGGAATGGATGTGAAAAAGAAGAGAAATTCACGTTTGGATTCAAAGGGAAATCTTGTAGAAGTAAATGCCCATATGATGGGCTATGGGAAAGATGGAGGCTCAGGTATTGGAAATGAAAATAAGAAGAAGAAACGGAAGAGGGATGAGTTGGAATTGGAGTATGAGGCTAGTCGATATGGGGAGGCAGATAAGCAGGAGAAGGAGAAGGAGGAGGAGAATAATGTGGTAGGAGAGAAGAGAAAGAAAATGAACAATCCTGAGGATATGATGGTATCAAAGGAAGGTTTTGATGACGAAAATAAGCTTTTAAGGACTGTGTTTGTTGGCAATTTGCCATTGAAGATAAAGAAAAAGGCACTACTCAAGGAGTTTGCAAAGTTTGGCGAAGTCGAGTCTGTGAGGATTCGGTCTGTTCCAATAATTGATGTAGGTCTTTCTTGCTTGTCCATGTCTTATTGTTGGTAATCTTTTGCATCTTCTTGTAAATAGACATGAACTATCAACTATCTCTTGCAGAGCAAAGTACCGAGGAAGGGTGCTGTAATCAAGAAGCAAATAAATGAAAATGCGGACAGGTTTGATACTGAATGGAACTTCTTTTCCTTTTGGTTGATTTATCTGACTCCGGTGGTTTATCTAGTTGAGGTGTTGAGGATATTATAATTGACGTTTTGCTATGAAAGTGTTCTATAAATAGATCACTCGACCCACGCATGGATAGAATTCAGCATGAAATGTTCACTTATGTATCAGCTCTTGGGACTTTTTATTAAGCTGCCAAGATTTGGCATTCATAGAAGAATGTGTCTGACTGGTTTGTAGAAGTACGTTCACACACACACACACACACACACGTGTGCATATATCTCTCTTAAGAGAAACATTGGGCATTTAATAATAAGAAACCGGTTCTGAGTCATCTTTTTCTTATTGAAAAGATGCTTCAAACCAGTTGAATTAGATGTTGGATACCTCCAGTTAGTTCTGCCGTTGCATATTCTTGTGTGGGTTTTTTTTTTTTAAATTATCTCTTTTGTGTTTTTGTGGACCAGAATCCTTGTTTAACAATTCTGTGATCTCTTAGTTCGTGAGCAACATATGTTGCTCATATACAAGTGTTCTTCACTTCTTTCATTCAAATATCTTCCTCACAATTTGTTGACTGTGCAGTGTTCATGCTTATGTTGTTTTTAAAACGGAGGACTGTGCTCAAGCATCATTGGCCCATAATATGGCTTTTGTAGGTTTCCTCTTTCCCTGATTCGTCTTTTTTGCTTACATTGAAGATAAGTATATGACTTGAGTTCTGTGCATGAGTGCAGGTTGGGGGAAATCATATTCGTGTTGACAGGGCATGCCCACCACGAAAGAAACTGAAGGGAGATAGTTCTCCCTTGTATGATAATAAGAGGACTGTTTTTGTAGGTAACCTCCCATTTGATGTGAAGGTAAGTTTTGAATCTCTTCAAACTCTGCTGCTACTTGGCTTTTCTTTTTCAGTATTGTTATGTCGACACTTGTGCACTTTGCTCCAGGATGAAGAGATTTATCAGTTATTTAGTGGTATAAAAAATCTTGAAGCTAGCGTTGAAGCTGTTCGTGTGGTTAGAGATCCTGGCACAAGCTTGGGGAAAGGGATTGCATATGTCCTGTTTAAAACGAGGGTATAACTAGTAAACTGAGCCACTTATATGTGTTTTACTTTGAGGCATTTGGCTTGTCTAGATATTCTGCTCCTGCCTGACATTTATTTTCATTGCAGTAGGCCATGGAATTTCCATGAGCTAAAGTTAAACTTCCTTAAGGCATGACCTTGTCTTCTCTGTTCCTGCATTTGTTGTTCTTGTTTGAACGCTGTTTTCAACATGAGTAATTTCAAATTCGTTATAACTAAATGTAAAATCTTCATATTATGCATCTATGTAGTACTTCTACTAAAACAATAAGCAGAAACTTGTGAGATATGACGCATTCCAATAAGCTGTTTACAGTTGAATGCCCAAACCAATCACATGGAAATTAAAAAGCTATATGAGCTTTTCTCTATGATATTAATATATTTAGAGAAATCATGTGGTGCATTATGTTACTGTGAAATCTTTCCTGTTAAATATTATGTGATCTTCATTTTACTCTAAACTTCTTATCAATGTTTAAGTAGGAAGAAATAGATACTGAATCGTTTTTCCTTCATGAGGTGAGGCTTACAAACCAAAAATTATTAAAAATACAAAAATCAAACATGGAGAATCTTAATAATTCTCCATAGAATTAACACAAATAAATCAATAAAGTTGCAATTAGCAAAAATTCAATATGGAACTAATGCTTAGACTTACAAAAGAGGAAATAAGCACATTTAAAAAGAATAGATTGGCCCTTTTTTTTTTTTTCTGAGAACAGGATGGCCCATTTAAAAAGCCCTTATATATATGGAATTCACACTTGGCCCCTGTTTGATAGCCATTATTTTGAGAAATGGAGTTTTAAATAGTGATTTTTTTGAGAACGTATGATTAAAAAGTAGGGAAAAGTTTTGGGTTTACATGCAAAATATTTTATTGTGTAAATGTGTGGTTTAAAATGAGTATGTGAATTAAATAGTTTTGAAATAATGGTTGTCAAACGGGGGCTTAGACTTGCAAAAGAGGGAAAAAAGTCGGTCACAACAAAACTGAGGTGCACGCTTCACTCACCTTGATGTTCATGTATTGTGGTGTGAACCTCATTCAACGAGGCACCTGCCTCATTGAAAAGGTACTATAATTACCGCCTCGAGGCACAGTAGTGAGGCGCTCCTCACTGGGACCTTTTCAAACATGCTGAGGAAGGCCATCATTTCAAACTAGGTTAGGGTGATAATGCCCATCGGTCCTATCTTTGTACCTTTTTTGTTGTGTCTTTGTCTAATTTACTGGAGAATATACAATTATGTCTAGACAGGGATGATGAGCTATACTTACCAAATGAAAGAAAATAATCTACAATTCTTTTGTGTTACTTTACACGTGGGCTTGAACCTCTTAGGTGCAATTTTACTGAACTTTTACTTTAAAAATGATGGATATATGTATTTAGGATTTGTTTTGGAATGATTTATCAAAAGCTTCCCTACATCCGGGAAGTTCTTATTAGGCCATGAGTGCTTGTGTAATCTATTTATTCTAGTATTGATCATTGCAAAAATTTGGCTTTATGTTGTTTGGATTGGCCTAATCCTTGCCTGGATAAAGTCCTATCTTTCCTCTTCTGAAGCACAAATATGTTCATAAACACCCAAAGCAAGTCCAAAAACTCAGTTTATTCCACTTGAATTGCTTGGATTATTCTAAAGATATTATTTCAATTGGAATTTGGTTACTAATCATGCTCAAGGATCATTGCTTGTTTTGGACTCAAACTACATGGAATATGTATTATTATTGTGCCAGATACTTGTATTGTGAACTAACTTTTTGTAAATCAATGTCCCTAGAGCGCACTTTATACGCATGTCCTTATCTTATAAACTTGTAAGTTTTAGAGCATTTACAATTGGTTTTAATAGGTGTATTTACGTGATGTTATAAGGTGTATTATATTACTTTATTTATATATTTATTTGATTTATATTATACCATAAATCTAAATATGAACAATTTGTAGCTTGCTTGGTTGGGTAAAATATTGGTGCATTAATGTGAATTGGATGGTGATATCCTCTTTAAAAATTAGTCGTAAAGTGGTAATTATATTTTGTTGAGAATCTTTCATATTACAAGGTCGCTTCCTGATTGTTAGTTACTGCAAAGTTCTGTGTGGTTTGTGATTTACGAGTTAGATGAACTCCATAGAAAAGCCACATTAGCGCAAAGGTGAGCTGAAAGAATTGATTTTACAAGTTCTGTTTATGTAATCATTTCTACACAAACTGATGAAATGTCTGAACATGTCTCGCCTGTCAAGATGAAAGATTTGCATGACTACCGCTTTGCTTGAGAGATAATAGTGTCTTTTAATCACTCGTACTTTCAATTGAAATAATATTTTGGAATTTTTTCTGTTGGAAAATGCAGGATGCTGCTAACTCAATAGTTAAGAAACATAATTTGAAGCTTCGGGACCGTGAACTGAGACTGTCTCATGCCAAATCTAATTCCACTCCCTCGAAGAGAAAGAATATTTCGCTACCAGAGACCTACAATACCCCTGCCAAGAAGTTTGCAGTTGATTCCAGATATTCGGGTAGTGATAATAAGGTGAAAGCTAAGGCCAATATGTCTTACCAGGGCATGCGGGCAAGCAAATCTGGCACCCAGAAGAAGGCCCCTGCAAGAGTCAATGCACCAGCAAAGTCAAAATCTGGATCATCTATGGAGAAGCCAGATAAGGGCAAAAGACCAGCAGTGGCTGCTAGAAAGCTTAAAGCAAAACGGGCGGCTAATGCTTCGAAACAAGTTGGAATAAAGCGGAAGCTGGATAATCGAACACCTGACACTGCTGGCCAGAAGAAGAAAGCAAGAAAATTTAGGTAGAAAGCTCGACTAGGGACTTGAATCCCCTTCAGCTTAGTGCAAACGTGTCTTCATATGAATTGGCTATTGAAAAACACCCCCTTCCCCATGAACCAAAAAGAGAATATAACAAGAAAAGAAAGAAATGCCCATAGGAACATGGGGAAAATGTAATCCATGCGAATGTAGCTGAAACCATTTGTTAGCTTTTACCTCGGTCTATACAATTAACTCATGAAAACTGCATATTGGCATTCAGAATTATTTTTTATTTTTCAATGTAATGTGACATGGTTTGTATCAGGAGATAAGTGTTATGTTGTTTTCGTGTAACATTTTCAATTATTGTAACTTATGATCATGATGGATTCTCGGAAGAAGGGTCTTTTCACTGTTCCCATCATGCTCTCCGAATCAGGTTGTGTGAAGGTTGCAATGCTATGGTATGTTGAAGGCACCCCCCCTCGTATTGATTGCACGAGTCGAATGGGATGGAAATCAAGAACCCGAAGGACTACAAGTTGTCTATGACTTGTCTTTGTTGGTTCATGTCTTATAATTTTCATTTTGAACATTGACTTGATAGGAGAAGTCTTGAATCTTGACCTCATTGCTTCCCGTTCTGATTCCAACTCGTTCCCTCTCGGTAGCTTGCTCCTTTCTTTTCTTCGTGTGGTGAGTCTCTCTCGACCCTTAAGCTATTAGGACAGCACGTTTAGTTTAATATCGAGTTGTCTTTATATGGGGTGCCAGGGCAGGGCACGCCCGGGCCGTAATGTCTTCGATATACTGTGTTACAATTAACAAAAGGAGTTTTTCAGATTAACAACAAATAGAAATGGTTTTACTGCTACATGAAATATGTATAAACAAAAGCAGTAATTGTTGAATGACTGCACAATGGTACATACATTTCAAATGATACAAAACATGAATATGGTCTCTGGCCGTGTGATGCTATATATCATCAATAATACATCCTCACAGAGGACAGATTGTAAACAATCATACTGATGCTCCAATATCACTCATCACAGGTCTCCCAGGTATAGCATCCAAAGCTTAAACTTCTCTTGCAGTTTTGATTGGTACAATATGTTACGGAATCAGATGGTGCCAGAGAGTTGATTGAAAGACGGGACGGGGGTGGGTTGATCCAGTGCATTTAAGGTCATGGTTTGTCCTTGTTGCCTATCAACGTAGGGGTAATAGAAACAACACCTATTAGAAATAGAGTGATTATAGACTGAAAGTCGTAGAGATCACCCACTGATTGCAAGTCGCCAAGTGCTATTCCAGCCTGAACAGGACGAAATAGTTAGTATTCAGGGATTATGATGAATACCCAAATTCAGGTTTCAAGGAAATAAAAACCGAAAAATTACCTCAAAGATTTGTGTTTGCTTAGTATTGTTGTTACTTCAGTTTGTTTTCTTGTTTTAGATGCAGAAATCTCGTGCTAGGCAAACTTTTCAGTAATAATACCATGTGCGTGTGAATAAAAGTATTAAAGCAAGAACAAGTACCCTGACTGTGACGAAAGCAGCAGGGATGATCCCAACAAAGGTAGCCAAGAAGAAAATATGGTAAGGAACATCTACAATTGGCGAAGCAACATTTATAAATGTATTTGGCAATGTTGGAGTGACTCTTAGGAAAAGCATGTAGTTCAGCAGCCGCTCCCTTCTTTTAGCGACCTGAATAAGCAGAAAGATTACATTCTAATAGTACAGGTCATGCCCAATACATGACCTCATATGAGTTGATAATCACCTGGGCTTGGAAAAAGGTTAATTTGTCAGGCCAGAGGGAGAAGACAAGTGGTCGACCAATTAATTTGGATAAGAAGTAGCACGAAGATGCACCAGTAGTAGCTGTGAATACTACAAGAGCTACACCTTTGAAGACCCCGAAAAGGGCTCCAGCAAGTAAGGACATAAATACAGTTCCTGGAATCATAAAAGTCTGCATAAAAACATAGACGAGGCAGTATCCCACAAGAACCTGTATGGTGTAGTCGCTTGTATAGCTCTCCAGGTTATCCCTTTAAAAAAACACAGAAACCTGATTTAACTTTCCATTATGCAGATGGGCGACAATATATTTGAACAATCTTTATCAGGATATTTCAGCAGAATAAGAATGCAACGAGTCAGTTACAACAAGAACCGCACAACACATGATATGAGTAAAGAAAGCGCGGGCAGGAACATGCAAAAAGCATCCAGAAAAATTATAGGCATCGTGAAGATTTACGTGTCAATCTACCACCTCTAAGAAAAATGTTAATAATTGATGCAACATGTGGAAACCACATTGATGTACAAACTGCTTTAGATAGTGTTCCAAATACGTAACTACTAGCACGCAAAAGAACCGAATATCAAACTTCATCAATCCATTTATTCCAAATCAAATAAATACAATAAAGCATGGAGCCAGGAGTACTATACATTACCAAAGAAATTCTCATTGATTTAAGTGATTCTTTTTGCCATGATTAAAATTCATCGTACACTTATTGTCACTCTTTTGAAATTCAAATGGAATCGTTAGCTTGATTAACCAACAAGATGTTCGAACATCTCAAGAATCTTTGCATTATTATCAGAGCACATTTAAAAGGAAGCCTTCTGTATATAGAGTTAAAAAGAAAAACTAAGAGGAAGACTAAAGCAAAACAAATTTCATTTATCAACAAGTTCAAATTGATAAATCACCCTAGTAACTTCAATCATATATATTAAATAAGGTAAAGACAACGATGCAGATTCCCTGCTCCCAATACCAACTAAAAAAACCTTCATATCTGAAGCATGTATCTACAATTGTTTGATCTCATTTGGACAATAAGTTCTAAAGTGTATTGATTATCTCCCGGTGAAACTAAGTTTTAACAGTATACCACCACAAAAGTATTCTTTTTTTTTTTTATAATCATTTTAAAATAAATATTATCACGTAATATGAACTTCCAACTTTCTGTAATTTTTATTTTATTTTCCAAATATCTATAGTCCAAGCATACTTTTCATAATGTTAACCAATGATATGGATGTCCTTCCCATAAAGTGACCATATTCTTCAAAAAATCTCATATATGAAGTCTATTGTAGGTGATTTATCAACTAGCTTCACCAAAGTGTTCCAAGATCCAATACTGATGGCAAGAAGCTGAAAATTGGACCACAAATCGGAGAATGCATTTCCTTCATATCCCGTAATGCTAACAAATTCAAATATGCGATATATAATTGAAAAAAAAGTGAAAAAAAGAGTACTTGAGAATTTGCAGGTCTTGCAGAGAACGGGGAAGCTTGAGGAAGCTGTAATCAGATGCAGGCATTGTTAGGTAGATACCCATCAACCCTAAAACAAATCCCAACAAGACGCCGCACGCCATCGTCACCTCCCACAACGTCAACGGAAAATTGCCGGATTTCACCTCCTTCTTCCCTTCAATTACACCTCCGGCGACGTTCTCGTGATTCAAAGAAGCTACTTTTGCATCCATTACTTCCAATTAATCAAAATAATCTGTTTATTTCTAATCTGGGCTTTAGGAATTTCGAATGTTGATTGGCGTTTAAGGTAAGAATGATGATACTTATATATACATAAATATACAGGTAAAATACATGAATAAATATAGAAATATATATACCAACTCCCTTTTCTCTCTAAAATATCAGCATAATGATTGTCTGAAAATGTTACTTTCTATTTATTGGACAGATTATTCAGACATTGAAAAGAATATTCCTTAATTCGCACATAAAATCCAAAAAGGTTAAAATCATTTCTATTGCTTCTCATTTTTATTTTTCTGCTTTTTATTTTATTTATATATTTTAAAGCGAAAGGTTGGAAGCCAATCTCATCAAGCCTCTGTTCCATAGAAATTAAAATTTTAAGGTAAATTAAAATTAACAATTAATTTTAATCACACATTTTATAAGATCCACAACTTTTCATCCGTATATTTCATTAACTTTTATCAAAATTTACGAAAAATTTAATTTTAATTTCCATCAAATATGGGCTAAAATTATAGTTCGTCCCCAATGGAGTATAGTTTCAGCTCATAGAGGCCGGTATTCGTTTACCTCATGAATTATTATCTTTTTTATGTTTTTGGTAATTCGATTAATATAAAATATATTTATTTTCAATTAGTGGTAGGTGTGTGACAGATGCAACATGATGGATATAGGTAGGTAGTGTAATGGGTTGTATGATTTTAATGCAAGCAATTCTTCATATCATTGTAAACTAAAATGATGGATTATCTATTAAGTAAATTAAATAAGTTTTTATTAAACATGACTATGTTCTTACTTATGCGTAAGAAAATAGTTATTTAGATTTTGAGAGTAAGATATGAAAAGTCAAAATAAATAACTTATTTTTACTTTTGTAATAATATATGAATTTACTCTTAAATTTACTTATTTGCTTTTAATAAACTTATATGTGGTAATTATTTAAGCTTAGCCAAACATCCTCTTTAAGCCATCTAAACACAAAAAACAACATTTCCAAAAAATTATAAGTGTGCATATATGATGAATATAAAAATTATTATTATATATTGACATATAATTATAAGTAAAATTTTATGCATCAAAAAGCACAAACTCCCTCAAACTATAACAACATAAAAGAATAAAGAGATAGGGAGGAAAAAAGAGGAGAAAAAATATATTATATAGCATAATATAATCGATAAATTATAGAAACTTTACGCTTAAAGACAATTACAAAAATATCCTCTTTTCTTTTTTTATAAATGCTAAATATATTGACACCACATATTAATTGTATCAAACTTCTATCATTTTTATTTATTGTCATACTTATGTTCTCATAACTTATTTCTCGCATTCTTATTCTTAACTCTTCATTAGTTATCATAGTTTATTTATGATGACAGTTTCCATCCAAAAATTCGATTTACGTGTAAAATAATTTTATATAAAAATGTGTGGTTGAAAATGAATTTTGAATACTCTGAAAACACACAAGGAAAGATGTGAAATAAAAATTTACTTCTGTAATTTTTTTAAAACTCAAGGAGTGTTTATGTAATTTACCGTAATATAATTATTATGGGACATGTCAGCCACGAGTTGCACGTGACATTGACCCTCAAAACAAAATAACACCGAACAATCATTGCATTACATTGCAGAGGCACATGGCTGCATGTAGTGCACCACTCTCCACGCCAACGTTTGTAATACGACAATTGTGTAATGACTAATTTATCCTTTTTTGTCCTTTTCAGCTTATTAAGATCTAAGGTATCTTCTTTTCTTTGATTACCAATTAATAATGCGGTATGATATAGCGACCTTCATCAGCATCATACAATTCTTTATCAATATGTCCTCCATAATATCTTTTTTCAACTTTTGGGTCGTTCTGCGCTTTTTGTACGCTGCCCGTGTCTCTCTGTCCTTTCCCTAAATGTTAGGCACTAAATTATTTCGATTCTTAAAAATTGATTTTCTATTAACGGTGAAAGGAAGATATAATATTCAACGTTAATGTGGCAATGTGCGCCATCGCTAAATGTTTGGTACTAAATTACTTCGATTCTTAAACATTGATTCTTATTAATAGTAATATAACACAAATGAAGTCCATTATAAGTTATATTGTATTTGGAATGACGTCTATCTTGGTAGTAAGAGTTGGTATATCGACGAGTCAATTTTATTTTATTATTAATATTAATCTTAATATTAATAATAATAATAATATTATTATTATTATGGAACAACTAAATAGGACAACATATTTTGACTCTTCAAACACTTACAAAAATCCTGATAATATTTGTTTATTACAGATCTTTAAACTCATTTCTCGCAAATACATTTTCAATCATATATTTCATCAATAAAATAATTTTGCACGTGAATATGTAACTTTTCTATACTTTTTATAACACGTTCTTCAAAAAATCACTTTATACAAAATTTATTCCAAAAAATAAATAAATCTACACAATCCTAATCTAAGGGAAATGGTTTGATTCCTTTTAAAATTTACATTACAATTAATAAAAAAGATTATCTATTTATTCATTGCCGAAATAGAGACTAGGTTACGTAAACAATTTGTGATTTAATAAAAACCTTGTTTTATATTAGGATTGTTTGCATCACTGACCCATTATCTGCATCGGGTGCACAAAAGCTTTGAGGGCATTAACAGTTACACCTTTCTATTTCAAACGATGTTTGTTTACATCAAGAAGTGTATTAAAGTTTAAAAATGGCCAGGGATTGGACACCGTGAACAAGTTTTACTCTCTACTGGATCAATATGTTGGGTTTTAATGGCCCAGCCAAAACATATCTTACGAACTGGGGATAATTAAGATAGATACCTAAACTTGTTCCAAAAATTGAAATTACTACAACTCACAATTTATGCCATATTAGGATTTGGATTTGTTAAGCGTGGTGCACGTGTGCTGTGTATGCTTCTGAAATTGGCCTAAAATCATGTTCTTGAAATGTAACTTTATCGGTAGATGCTTTAAACCAAATGATGACACGTGGCTCATGGATGGCTGTTGGATCTCACTTCTAGATTCTTCTGGGGTTTAAGACACTTCACTTCGCTTCTAGTTCATTGACTTGGTCGTTATTCTTGATTTTTGTTTGAGAGAAAACACTCCTTTAGTTTAGGTTTCTTCTTCTCTCGAAAATTTCATTCGAGATACGCAAATCTTCTACTCCATTTTCTGATTTAGTTTGATTCCTGGAGAAGTCAATAGGGGAAATATTGTTCCTCATATTGTAATATTCATATTAGTATTTGAGTGTGGTTTGGTGTGTTCTTGGTAAATTGTAACTTGATTGGTCAGAATTGTGGATAAGTTTAATGTCCTTTGATCTTTTGTATTTCTTGAACATTTTTGTAACCTTGGTTGCCGTTTTGGGATGTTATAGTGCAAAGAAGCATTATCCACTTTTGTGGATGCTCAATAGGGCTTAGGGATTAGAAGTGATCATCGAACCTCTAAAGCTTAGGTAAAAAAAAAAATCGATGTGTTCATATTTTGATTTTATGCAATTTTGTGTTTTTTGTACTTTAAGTTTCTAAGATTAGTCGTGTGTTCGTTTATTTATGAGAATTTTAGTGGTATCAGAGCGTGGATCAGTGAAACAAGTGTCATGATGGAGGCACAAAGGGGGAAAATCACCTCGGGAAGGAAAGGATAGAGAAGTGCCAGAGCAAGGAAGATGAATGAAGAAGGAACTTCAATGGCCAACTGAAATTCAAATTCTATACGATGTCGTTGGATGTTGAGTATTAATTGTAATAGGTTAAGTGCTTTTTGTAAAAAACGTGTTTCCTAAACAGTCAATTTCATTTTTTGTTATAAGGTTAGATAAGAGAGGAAAAAGGTTTGAAGTATCATTTGAAGGATTCCGTCTCTGAACTCTCTCTCTCTCTCTTCATTTATTTTTTTTGTCATTGAAACCTCAATTTCGATTTGAAGTGTTGGATGTTAAGGATTTCAATTGAAATCTATCTGATTTATTGAATTTTGCAAGTTTGATTGATAAACTCAGCTCATCCATCACAAATTGGTATCAGAGCAGCAACGGATCTGGGATGGCAAAAACTCGGAGTAAATCAAACGAAGAATACCTTAAGAGGCTGCATAAGGAAATAGCAGATCTGGGAGTGGTTTTTAAAACCAATGACCGAAGGCTGCAGGCCACGTATACTAGACAAGATCGAATCGAATAGTTGACGGGTGAAATGAAGGCTACTCAGGAATTGATGGTGCTAATGTTAGCTCAGTTGGCTGGTAATAAGACTGATTACAAGGAGGAACAAGTTGAAGGACATGGGTCATCATCTCTAACCAGTGGGAACAACCCTAAGGGAAATGAAATCCACTTCGGTAACTCCAATAGAAGTAGGGAGATCAGGATGGCTGTCAAATTAACAAAGATAGATTTCCCTTATTTTAGTGGAGAAGGGACAAGGGAATGGTTGAGGAAAGAAAACAAGTACTTTCAAATTCATCGGGTAGGGAATAAGTTGAATGTGGGAATCGTAGAGATGTATCTAAAAGGTAAGGCTGACATTTGGTTTCACGGCTTCATCTCTAGCCACCCAACTGCTAATTGGGATGCATTTGCGAAGGTTACAGGAGATTTGCTGAAAATACAGCTGAAGAAGTAGTAGAAGTCTTCAGTAAACTAAGGCGGGAGGGGACTGTCATGGAATATCAGGAACAATTTGTGGAGCTGAAATCCCAAGTAATGGTATCCTTATCCCCACCTGCCCGAGTCATATTATATTTCAATTTTCACCAGTGGTTTGAAAGATGAGATCAAATTCATGGTGAAAATGATTCAACCCTTCACCCTTGCCAAAGCTTTTGAGATCGCCCTTCTACAGGAGAATACCATATCAACCTTAAAAAAAAGGACCCACAACCTTGAAACCACATCCATACCAAATGGAGAATCCAAATCCTAACCTCAAGCTAAATGAAGTCACAAATAAACCAAACACCTATTTAGAACCTCCTTCCAAAAACTCCAACAACCCTCTTAAATTTAAAGTTATCACCCCTGCAGATTTTCAGGCCAAAAGGGAGTTGTGATTGTGTTACAAATGTGATGAAAAGTATACTAAAGGGCACGTATACAGGAATAAGATGCTCAATTTTATACTAGTGGATGATGAAGATGGCGAGGAGGTAGAAGAACCACTGGATGAAGTTGAAGAACAGATGAGTAAGGAGGTGGTGGACGAAGTAATGCAGATACCCATCTATGCATTGGTAGGCAGCCCCATGGTAAAGACAATCCGACTTCCTGGGATGATTAAAGGAATGAAGGTGTCTATATTAATTGATAGTAGGAGCACCCACAGTTTTATAGACGAACAATTGGCTTAGTCTATCAACTGTAAGAGGCAGTAGGCAAAACCTACTTCAATAACTATGGTAGGGAGAGGGAGATTGGTCAGTAAAGCTGCATGGAATCTACTGATATGAAGGATGCAGAATCTGGAATTTTAGTTCCACTAAGGGTGCTTAAATTGGGAGGGAGTGATATGGTACTTGGAGTGGACTGGCCAAGCCAATTTAGCCTTGTGTTGTTTAATTTTGTTAAAGGAAGTATAACCTTCAATCATGAGAGTACATAAATTAAACTTCAGAATGAATTGATCAGAGGAATTCCAAATGATGATTGGTATTGGGAAGAATAGTGAATTCAAGAAGCAGCCTTATGGTATAGTGGCTCAGATCTCTGCCATCACTGAGAAAGAACAGGAACCCATGCAAGCTAAACTTAAGGCAGTGGTAAATCAATTTCCTATGGTTTTCTGGAACCCAAGGGATTGCCACCTACACGATTTAATGATCATCATATACCACTGAATGAGGGTGCACAACCATTTAAAATCAGACCATACAGGTGTCCTTACGTTTAGAAAGGGGAGATTGAAAGGATGGTGAAGGAAATGAAGGAAAATGGAATCATAAGGGCCAGCAATAACCCCTATGCTTCCCCTGTCCTACTAGTAAAAAAGAAGGATGGCACATGGAGATTTTACGTAGACTATAGATAGATGAATAGTCTCACCATTGAGGATAAATACCCCATGCCAATCATAGATGAGTTACTGGATGAACTAAAGGGAGCAAAATGGTTTACAAAAATCGATTTAAGGGCTGGATACCACCAAATCAGGGTGACAGAAGATGACACCCATAAAACAGCCTTCAAAAGACATGAAGGCTTATATGAATTCAGGGTAATGCCAATTAGGCTTACCAATGCCAGCAACTTTTCGATACCTGATAAATGAAGTATTTAAACAACACCTCAGGAAATTTGTTTTGATGTTTTTTGATGACATACTCATTTATAGCCAAGACTTGAAATCACATTGTGAACATGTCACTGTGGTACTGGAGCTCCTCAAACACCACCAACTTTTTTCTAAAGGGAGTAAATGTTCCTTTGGGCAATCCAAAATAGAGTACTTGGGACACAACATTTCAGTAGAGGGGATAGCACCTGACTATTCAAAAATTACATCTATGCAAGAGTGGCCTAAACCAACTAACATCAAATAGTTAAGGGGATTTCTAGGCCTAACTGGTTACTACAGGAGGTTTGTAAAGGGCTATGAGGCCATGGCAAAACCCTTGACTGAATTACTGAAGAAAGACAACTTTATTTGGAGCGAGGCTGCTAATTTGGCTTTTCAGGAATTAAAAAGGGCTATAAGTACCACACCCGTGTTAGCATTACTAGACTTCTCTTTACCCTTCATAATTGAAACAGATGCATGTTATGGAGGAATTGGGGCTATCCTAATGCAAAATCGGAGGCCATTAGCATATCTAAGTAAGGGCATTAACAACACGAAGTTAGGCCTATCGATTTATGAAAAGGAGCTACTGGCATTAGTTAGAGTAGTGAGTGAGTGGAGACATTACCTTGAAGGCCCCCATTTCATAATTAAAATGGACCACCAATCACTCAAGTACCTACTGGAGCAAAGAGTCACTATCCCACTATAACAAAAATGGTTATCCAAGCTATTGGGGCTCAGCTATGAGATACAATACAAACAGGGGGTGGAAAATTAGGTGGCAGATGCTCTATCTAGAAGGGAGGAAAAGAGTCCAGAATGCATGGCAATCACAGAAGTCACACCAGTGTGGATAAGGAAGGTGATGACCAGCTACCAAGGAGATATGGAGGCTCAGGCTAAAATTACCGCATTGCTACTTAATAGCAACTCAAAGCTGAACTACCACTACTTGAATAGGTTACTTAAGTACAAAACCAGAGTTTACATTGGCTCAGGTGGTGACATCAGGAAGAAGTTGGTAGCTGCTATACATTTCTCACAAGAAGGGAGACACTTCGAGATACATGGGAGTCAGATTAGCGCTAAGTTCATCTTACCACCCACAAATGTATCTACGATGCATTGTATACAAGCATCCTAGACAGTGGAGTAAATGGCTTAGTTTGGCTGAATGGTAGTATAACACCATCCTATACACTGCCATTAAGATGACACTTTTTGAAGCTTTGTATGGTATCAAACCCCCTCAGCTGGCCTTAAGGCCCTAGCAACATATCTACAATACTTCAGTGGATGAGGTATTGCAGGAAAGACGTGAGATGGACAAAATTTTGAATGAGAATCTAACTCAGGCCAGTGCTAGGATGAAGTTTTATGCAGATAAGAATAGGAGTAAAAGGGAATTTCAAATAAGAGATTGGGTGTACCTGAAGTTACACCCTTATGCACAACAAACTGTAGCCAGAAAAACTAACAAGAAGCTTTCTTTGAAGTATTACGGACATTATAAAGTGATTCAGAGATTGGGGATAGTGGCTTACAAACTCGAATTACCTTCTGCAGCTCAGATCCATCCAATCTTTTATGTATCGTTGCTTAAGAAAAAAATTGGAAACACTGCCATCTTTTAAACCTTAGGAACAAGATCTTTCGAAGGAGGAGGGATGTCATGATGGAGGCACAAAGGGGGAATATCAGCTGAACAGGGAAAGGAAATGACAGAGAAGTGCCAGAGCAAGGAAGATGAATGAAGAATGAACTTCAACAGCCAATTGAAATTCAAATTCTATACGACGTCATTGGATGTTGAGTATTAATTGTAATAGGTTAAGTGCTTTTTTGTAAAAACATGTTTCCCAAATAGTTAATTTCATTTTCTGTTATAAGGTCAGATGAGATAGGGAAAAGATGTGAAGTATCATTTGAAGGATTCCGTCTCTGAACTCTCTCTCTCTCTCTCTCTCTTCATTTCTGTTTTTCTGTAATTGAGATCTGAATTTCGAATTGAAGTGTTGGATGTTAAGAATTTCAATTGAAATCTGTCTGAGTTATTGAATTTTGCAACATTGATTGATAAATTCAATTCATCCATCACAACAAGATACTAAATCTTCAAGAAAATTGTAGATCTGTGATAGATTTTGAACTTTATAGACAGTTTTTCGAGAAAAATTAAAAGAAATCGAGTTTTATAAACTCACTTGGTGAGATTTTTTAATTTCTGCAACTTTACTTATTGTAGTTAGGGCTTCTTGAGTTATTTCCCTTGATTTTTCGTACAAGTACCCCCTGAAGACTAATCTTTGTCCAAATGCTCATTCGAGACCTTGAGAATTCGAGATAAATTCAGTACAAGTGTGTCTGAAGAATCTTCAATGGGAGACTTGGCAACATTATATTTGATCTCTATTCTTTGATTTATCTGCGAGTTTTCTTCTACATGTCCATTTTTGTGTGAAATAAATTTCTTAATAAGAAAATTCTGTGTACAATCTACGATGTGATATACCTTTTCCATTCTTATATTGATTAAAATTTTGGTAAATATAATGTACTTTACTTTTTGTAGTTAGGGTTTCTTTAGTTATTTCCCTTGATTTTTCGTACATGTACCCCCTGAAGACTAATCTTTGTCCAAATGCTCATTCGAGACCTTGAGATTCCGAGATAAATCTAGTACAAGTGTGTCTAGAGAATCTTCAATGAGAGACTTGGCAACATTATATTTGATCTCTGTTCTTTGATTTAGCTGCGAGTTTTCTTCTGCATGTCTTTTTTTGTGTGAAATAAATTTTCTTAGTAAGAAAATTCTGTGTACAATCTACAATGTGATATACCTTTTCCATTCTTATATTGATTAAATTTTTGGTAAATATAATGTATGGATTAATAATTTTTGAAGTTTTAATCACATTAATTCATGATTGCATTCCATCTATTTGTGTTTAGCTCTAAAAAATAAAATAAAATTATGATTATAATTTTTTGACTGTTCACAATTTCTTGATATTTTCTTCTTTGAAGATGAAAATTGCTAAATTTGAATTGAACATGTTTGATTGGAGATGAGATATTAATATGTGTGGACAAAAATTAAAGGCAATATTGATGCAACTAAAATATGCTAGAGCCTTAGATAATTCTTGGCATGTAGATATTAATCCCACCAAGAGAACTGAACTTGAAGAAATTGCATGAAGTACTTTTTTCTTGCTTATAAGAACCATTAGTGATACTAAAACTGTTGCAGAATTATGGACCAAACATCAAGCTCAGTATGTGACTAAATCTGTTTCAAATAAATTTTATTTGTTGAACGTATATTTTCTTTTAAAATGAATTATTCTGTTACTTGGAAGAAAAAATGGATAGATTTATCAAACTAAACCAAACTTGGCAAACCGTGATGAAAAACATTCAAAAGATCAGTTGTCTGTAGTCCTGTTAAACTCCAAAGGTGAAAGGCATATATACCTTAAGAATGCTTTAGAATATGTTAAGGATGAGATTACTACTCATATAATAATCAATGCATTAATGAATACAACTCTACAGCTTAAATTTGTAGCAAAAGAAAATCAAAGTGGAGAGACCTTAATGGTGAAAGGTAAAAATGTTGGTAAATCAAATTATAACTCTAAAAACTCTAATGAGGGTAAAAGAAAGGGAGTGGTAAGTCTAAATTCAAGAATAAAGTAAAAGGCAAGAAATGTAATTATTGTGGGAAATTAGGACGTTTCATAAAAGATTGCTATAAAAGACAAAATGAGTTAAAAGAAAAGAAAAATGATGAGGGAAATGTTGTTTTAGCTTACAATAAAGGGAATAATGAAGATGGTGTGGTTTTGACTAATATGGAGAAGAAATTGAATCAAGAATGTATTCTTGATTATGGATGTTCCTTCCATATGTGCCATTATAAGAATTGTTTCTTGATTTTGAGAAAACTAGTGAAAGGAAAATTATCATCAAAGGTTAGGTTACATAGGGAAGAGATGTTTGAAATCTTTACAAAATCAAGGAGTTTTTGGTAATGCCAATCTCGGTGGAGTTAAATCTTGCGAACAATGTGTGATTGAAAAATAAGTTAAACTGGAAGAAGTAGGTGGCGGTCAATGGCGATGCACAACGATGATTGTTATGGTCAGCGTAGCTATGTTAGTGATGGTGGGGTAGGCAAAGTAGAAATCTATTTTCCATCACCAATCGGTGTGTTTAAGAAAAAATAATGTTTGTAAAATAAAAAACTAGCCAATGTTGTGAAAAGAGAGAAAAAGAGAAGAGTGAATAAAAGTCAATAGACTTGTGTATATTATAATGAGAACCAAAACCCTATATTTATAGGGAAGAATTATGGATACAATAGTAATAATTTCTAGGGCTACAGGGATACAATTGTAATTCAATAATAAAATTACCATTTACAACACTCCACATTAAATGAATATCTGCCTCATTGAAATCTTGTTTGATAAAAATTCAATGGGACAAAAAGTAAAACAAAGGAAAAAATAGTACATTTATTTTGAAGTATTAAAAATAAATGTCACCTCATTAAAACATTGCTAGGAAAATTCAGTAGGATAAAACCTAAGCAGAGGAAAAAGAGGACAACTATTCCCCGATATTGATCACTGAAAATCTTTGAGTCAACGCATTCCAATCTTGTGAACCAATTTCTTGAATTTAGATATTGATAGTACTTTTGTAAATAAATCAGCCACCTTGTCATCTAAGCGAATTTGTTGAACATCGATATCACCATTCTTCTGAAACTCATTTGTATGAAAGAATTTGTTAAACATCGATTTCACCTTTGATATAACCTCTTTTGAGCTGTACAATACAAGCAACATTGTCTTCATAAAAAATTGTTGGACTATTTTATGTTGAAGTTAATTCGCATGATACTTGGATATAATGGGTCATGTTGTTCAACAATAAACATTCTCGGTCTACTTCATGAATTGTAATAATTTCGAAGAATACTGCTTTCAAGGATTGCTTCATAAAACTCCATGATATAGTTGTTCATCCACATGTAAACACGTATCTTGTTTGTGATTTAGATTTATGTGGGTAAGAGAGATATCCTGCATCTCCATTTCCCACTATAGGAGATCCCGACTTTTGAGAATAAAATAATCTCAAATCAATAGTACACTTTAGGTAACGAAAAACATGTTTAACATCATTCCAATGTCTTTGTCTTGGTGTAGAGCTATAAATTGTAAGGAGATTTACAGAAAAAAACTATGTCGAATTGAGTACAGTTTATAAGATAAGTTAATGCTCCAANAGAGCTATAAATTGTAAGGAGATTTACAGAAAAAAACTATGTCGAATTGAGTACAGTTTATAAGATAAGTTAATGCTCCAATTGCACTAAAATATGTTACTTCATGACCTAGAACATTTTCTTCATATTTAAGTGGATGAAAATGATCTTTTTTCACATCAAGTGATCGAACAACCATATGCGATACCAATGGATGCACATTATTCATATAAAAGTCTTTTAAGACTTTTTTTTTTTTATATATGTAGATTCATGAACAATAATCATTCTGGGAGATGTTTAATTTGAAACCTGAGATAGAATTTGATTTTTTTCCAAAACTTTCATCTCAAATTCATTTTTCAAATAATTTGTAATTTTGTTGAACTCTTCAGAAGTTTCAATTAAATTTAAATCATTAACATAAACTGTCACAATTATAAATTCAATATTTGTTTTTCTATAAAAATACATGGGGAGATATCGTCATTTTTATAAATTTCCTACAAAAAATATTTGTTAAGGCGATTATACCACATGCGTCCGAATTATTTCAATTCATATAATGATCTTTGTAATTTAATTAAAAATATGGTTTCCGAGCATGTATCATTTGTTCATCGCACTTTCAGTCCTTATAATTAATTCCTGGTATTTGTGAAAAACTTTGAGTTATGAGTCGGGTTTTTTATATTGTAATTTTATTATTTTCATTTTTCTTTCGAACAAAAAACTATTTGTATTCAATAATGATTACATTTTCAGATGTTCAAACTACATGTTTAAACACTTTCCATTTCTCTAAGTTCGAATTTTGCCTTTATGGCTTCTTTTCACTTTGGCCATTCATTTTTTTGTTGACAGTAACAGACTGTGAATCATGATTATCATTTTATATAATATCAAGAGCCACGTTAAAGGCAAAAATATTGCCTATAACAACATTATTTCATTCCTATAATTTATGAAATAATATATAATTAATTGAAATCTCTTTATTTTCGAACACTTGTTCTTTAGGAACCATATTTTCAATATTTGCTTGATCAATCTTTTTTAATATTAATTCTTCTGAAATTTTTGGTTGGTTTTTCTTTTGTATTTTTCTTTTTCGAGGTATTGAGTCTTTTGTACCATTTGTTATAGCAAATTGTCATACAGTGACATCAATTTTTGCTAGAATATTTTCTGCTGGTGTATATGAATTTGTAATTTTTCTTGTGTCAAAAAATACATCTGATAATATATTTGCTACTCTTTACAAATAAATGTTTTTTCAACATTTTGCTCACATTGATTGCTATGGGGATCAAAGTGAGATATAATTATTTTATTCCAAAAAAATTTACCTTATTTATTAGGATATAGTTTTTTCCTCCCAAGGTTGGGAAAATCATTTCATCCAAATGACAATTTGTAAAACGTGCAGTAAATAAATCACCCGTTAAA
>CAIGRN010108965.1:0-11886 GCA_903798345.1 Fraxinus anomala | reverse complement strand
CAATCAATACGCTCTATCATTTGTTCTTTATAAACCACAAAAAAGTTCATTAATCACTTAGGCACACAAACAATCATTTTTTTAAATCCAAATCACAACTCACAAGTGTATAATAAGTTCAAAAACAACAAATAAAAGAACGAACAATGAAAAATGACTTAAATAGGAATCTAAGACTTATCAAAAGAGAAATATGTGATTCGGGTAGAAATTAGCAGAACAACAAGCAAAAGACGACTAGCAATTTGTGAATGAGAATCGCATTTTGTTCAGCAATGACAGACAGGCGTCAAATGTTTGAGAAATGAGAGTTTAGGTTAGGGCTTATGAAGTTGTGAGCTTTATTTGCTGTCGCGATTTTGTTGAATTATGATTTGGATTGTTGAAAATAAATGTTTTTTTTTTCCATTTCATATGATTTAGGAATTATTTTAGTTTAGATTATATATCGGGTTAGGACGTGTATTGTGGACTTATAAAACCATCGACCAATAATGATGAACTTAATTTACTTTATATGATTATTTCAATGGGTTGATTGTAATTTGTATTGCTAAAGGTATTTTTTCTAAAAAGTGAAAACTTTTAAAATTTGTAAGTTTATAAAACTAAATTTTTAATTAAAAAACAGTTCGGTTCGGTTCGGTTTTAAGCGGTTTTTGAAAATTAAACCCTAAACCAAACCATTTTAAAACGATTTGGTTCAGTTTGAGGGAAACAATTTTGGTTCGGTTTGCGATTTTTTTGTGCAGCTCTATGGAGAACCATACATTTGGATTGATATTGGGTCTACTTTTTATAAAAAGAAGAGGCCCAAAATGTTAAAAAATGCCCAAATCCCAATTTCAATTTTTATAAGGGAAAATTTTATAAGTAAGGGATTAAGTATCACCTATTTCAAAATTAAGGATAGACGTTTTAAATTTCAAAAATCAGATTTTTATTAAAATTTAGTTATGATTTAATTAATTAATTATATATTTAATTAATTGAATATATTAAGGTTACAGATCTATACAATTTGATCACAATCTAATCATTTAAATTAGTGACATATTATTTTTTGGTCATAAATCAGAATTTTTATATGTCACAAATTATTTTACGATCACAATTCAAAAAATTTATAGATCACAATTTGTTTATCGGTCACAAATTAAAATTTAAAAGTTACAATTTATTTATTAATCACAAATCATAAATATTATAAGTCACAACTTATTATACAGTCACAAATTAACAATTTTTTAGGTCACATATTATTTTTTTGTCACAATTTATCTTTTTTATTAGTCACATATTGTTTATTGATCATAAGTTAACCAATTTGATGGTCACAATCAACCAAATAATATGTGACCACCACCCACGCTTGCGACAATCACCTCGCCACTGCCTCTAGCAGCAGCAATACCACCACCGTCGCCGCCACTAATAAAACCACAGCCACCACCAGATTCAACATAATCGCCATTACCCAAACACAACCACCACCGTCGTCGTCGTCGTCACCAACAAAACCACAGCTATCACCAGATCCAACATAATCGCTGCTACCCAAACACCACCACCACTACAGCCACCATCTACCAACTGAAAACACAACCCAAAAATTCGACACCAGATTGCGACGGTGCAGATCCTGACCATGACGCGCAGCAAATCCTACAGCACAAAAATAACCACCACCACTACGCACGCACACACACACCCAACCACCGCACCACCATCGTACCCACAGAAATAACCAACCACTGCCAATCCTTGAGCTTGAAACATCAACCACACATCTCCATTCTCGGTTCAATTTCGTTCCTGACATCTTCCACCACTGCCACCACCTGATCCAACAACCCCACTCTGTCGACGTCTTTGTCGCCACCACCTGGCGCTACGACCAACACCAACCAACCACTACAACCATGACACCACCACCACCACCAACACAAAACACAACAGCCAAAACTTAATTTCTCAAAAGCATCACTTGGAACCGTTGTTGCAAAAAGCAACGTCTCGATGCCGAGCTCTGCTGTCGCAAATGGCAGCACAATGTTACTGTGATAGTCTGAAAATCGAGAGAGTCAGATAGAGCATCGCCGGTAGAGAGAAGATAACTCGTCGCTTCTAGAAATCGAGAGAATGAGAAGAGGATAGTGCCGCCGGTAAGGAAAGGAGAGGAGGATAGAAGGAGAGAGTAAAGAGAGAAGACGGAATAGGGATTTGAAATCAAGGTGGGGTGGATG
Source organism: Fraxinus anomala (assembly GCA_903798345.1). NCBI lineage: Eukaryota > Viridiplantae > Streptophyta > Magnoliopsida > Lamiales > Oleaceae > Fraxinus > Fraxinus anomala. Next base: position 9,640 of record CAIGRN010108965.1, on the reverse strand, counting down.
GTGTAGGGGGTATATAAATTAATTTAATTTTATAGAAATTATTAATATTTAAAATTTTGATTATTACAAATCTTAATTTTGAAATTAAAAGTTTAAAACCCTGTCAGGCTGTAATTTCCTCTTTTTATAACATGTTCGACTGTATTGCCTTCTTCAACCTGGCTCCGCCTTCATGCCTCCACCGATTCAAGCTTCTCCTCATTGGCTGGCTACTCCCAACGGCAACTCTAAATTCCAGCGGAGCCGCGTCAAATCGCTTGGCGCCGGCTCCACCACTGGTTACATTACTACTAGGACTAAGGTCATCATGAAATAGATCAAGAAATGTACAAACTGCCTCAGTTGGTGTGCGCACAACAAAGATGTAGATGAGAAAGTTTCAATTCACTATATAGAGAAATGTTAATGAACAAATAAGCTCTTTGTCTCCAAGACATGAGTTCGAGGCCTCACAATTTGATCAAGAAAACCTCGAAAGTATCTACTTCATATGAAATGCATGAGTCATCTTATCTTAGATCGTGCATGAATACATGGATCAACTGAAACATACAAGGTCTCCATCATGATCTTCATGTAGTAGAGACTACTGCAATACTTTGCTGAACACAGCTTCAAGTGTTCTACAGCATTTTAAGCAGTAAAAATTTATCTGTTGCACAATGTCTTGTTAAATGCCATCTTTTCAACGTTGTAGGAAAAAAAATGAATCAGCTGAAAGGTCTATCAAACCCGTGCCATTTTGATAACTAGATGAAGTCCTACGTATTCTCATAAGTGTCCCTCTTATTACGATATTAGTAATAATTCGTATTACGCCTCCATCTACATGGAGAAAAATTTCATGCTAGCACCAGCACTCTGTCTGCATCACTTCCTCCGTAGTATTCTTCTATTCTCCTATATGAGGTAACGAGGCTATAATTCCATAGCTTCATTCGTTCTATTGGGGAGAGACGATCTAGTACATTCTTCAATCATCTTGAACAAGTCTAATATCATACTAAGTCCTTGTTTGTCTTCCATTTTATCAAATATTATTTGCTACAGTAAATAATCTCCACCACATATTCACTTAATAAAATATTCTACATATAAACCAATAAAATTACTTTACTTTTCAACCACACATTCTCAAAAAAATACTATTCAAAACTCTATTTCTTCTCACAAAATGAAAGACAAACAAGCACTAAATAACATATACGTAAAATGAAAAAGTTCTAAAAATGTACGAACAATAAAAACACAATGTTGGTATCGAAATAACGAAAAAAATTATTTTACGCACCATTGAGGTAGCCTTGACTTTCAAAATGAGTTTTCGAGAAACTTTTTAAAGTATAAAATGCCAATTGCTTTTATTTATTTATTTTTCTCTCTCTCTTTAAATAGAGACAAAATATTGGAAAATGCCTTCTAATTTCTAGATAATAGTCACTAACCCAGTAACGCTTGTAATGCCTAATATTTGGTATCAATGACTCTACAACTATCTTGACTAATTCCAATCAAAACAATTAATAAAATAAAATCTCTGAATTGCAAAATAATATTATTATAGTGAGGATGTTATTGTTTGCACGTAATTCTTTTGAATAAAGCGTGTGTTTTACTAATCAAAACCGCGTTATAGATAACACCCGTTTTTAGGACTAACTTTTTCTTTCCCCATAAAACAAAACCACTATTTTCTTGTTGCATGACGTCCTTGTCTCTACATTAACAACTGCCCTTTCCTACATACAAACAATTTTTTTATTTTTTCAACTATCGTCAAGTGCAACTATCATGTCAATTGTCAAAAAATGTCTCAGAACTCTACTGTTGTTTATATCAGTTAGGTCACATAACAATACTTTTCACTTGATTTTAATCAGAAAATTTCGTCGATGACACGCCATTCAATAAAATATGGTTATAATTCATTTTACGGCATCAAATAAAGGTCGCTTGTCATAACCACCATTTGTTGATTATCGAATTGAACTAGGCTAACTCAATTGAAAACAAATTAAAGTGTAGTTATCCGATTGAAATTAAATTATAGTGAAGATATCTTATTGAAATCAATTAAACAAAATATATATACAGTTGTCTGATTGACATTAATGAAAGTATATTACTAGTATGTACCCAAAAATAAATAGATATGAAGGAGTCAATGCTGTAACGAAATCATAAATGAATATGAAATAAAGGTTACAGCTTGACAGGCCACCTTCTTGTTAACGTTGCCTCCATAATTATATTCAGTATTCTTCCTCTTTTTCATAATCCTTTTTCAATTTGGTAGTCTTTAATTTAATTCAAGTCATTCATTACCTTTATCAACTTCAAGTCTAATTTCCTTGTTGCTTCTTCGATTTTAGACTTTTTCCGAATCTTCTACAAGAAGAAATCTACTTTTTATACATGAATGATTCAATAAGAACCCAATTAAATAGCCTCTGATCTGATTAGTTTCTTCAGAATTTTTGTGAATTTCCATCTGGGTTTTGGTTGTTGAGTCTTTTTTTGTATTGTAAGGATCAAATTGACGGATTGGAAGAGAGAAAATGGGAATTTGTGTAAGCAAAGAGAAGCCCGTAAAGTCAAACGCGAATGGGCATAGAGCTGGGAATGGAGTGCATCATAATCAGACTCCAATTCAATACACAATGTCCCCAGGCTATGCCGCTCAATTGCCTGTAATTTCACCTGCAAGCCCTAAACGAGTTGTTCAAAAAGCAAACACCATTTTAGGAAAGCCGTATGAAGATATCAAAGCCCATTACAGCCTTGGAAAAGAACTGGGTAGGGGACAATTTGGTGTTACTCATCTTTGTACTGATATTGCAACTGGTCAACAATATGCTTGCAAATCAATTTCTAAAAGGAAGCTTGTTACCAAGAATGATAAAGAGGATATGAGAAGAGAGATTCAGATTATGCAGCATTTGAGTGGGCAATCAAATATTGTTGAATTCAAGGGTGCTTATGAGGATAAACAGTCAGTGCATCTTGTTATGGAATTGTGTGCTGGTGGGGAGCTTTTCGATAGGATCATTGCTAAGGGACATTATAGTGAAAGAGCTGCTGCTTCAATCTGTAGGTCTATTGTGAAAGTTGTACAGATTTGCCATTTCATGGGCGTGATGCACCGGGACCTTAAGCCAGAGAATTTCTTGTTGTCAGATAAGAGTGAAAAGGCTCTGCTCAAAGCAACGGATTTTGGATTATCAGTTTTCCTTGAAGAAGGTAAATCTTTCTCATTTTGTTTTTCGTCCACTGTAATTGACTATCTATTGATTAATTTGAATCATTGCATATAGAGAATGCCTGCTTATAATATACTCTAGAATCATCGACACAAATGCTATGGATATCTCTGTAGCTTGATAATTTTGTTTATTGAACCGTGAAGCGTGATGCAATAGACAACATTGGGCAGGACTAAAAGAAGAAATTGTATTGTGGAGCGCTATTCAGAACTATGTGCCAAATATGTCTTAGATGGTTGTTATACTGTGTAGCATCAGTTAGTCATTTCAGATGGTTCAAGTTCAACTCTGTGCTAAAGCAGAGAAATTAATTACACACCTCTTATACCCAAAAAGAGGTTTGAAAAACAGAATCCAAAAAATTCTTTATGATTTATTCCGTAGAATCAATTATGTACAATCTTCTATCATCTTTAAGGTTTTTAAATTTTTGGTCCCTCGTCTGTCAACTGCCTATCTGATCGCCATTTAGGGCCCCTTTCTGGTGAACACAAAGAAATATTCTAAGTTCTACAGCAAGGTTTCTTCCCTAGAGTTCTAAAAAAACAGGTTAGATTGATGTGAGGACTAAAACTTATGTTTCCATACTATCCTTCCTCCATTCAAATAGTCTAAAAGCTTCTCTATTAGCATATGTAATCTGTTCTTTGAACTTTTGTTGCACGAGTAATTACTAGCATGTACAGTTTCACCTGAGCTTATTTATTGTATTTTTCTTATAATGACTACACTCTGCAGGAAAGGTATATAAGGATTTGGTTGGGAGTGCTTATTATGTAGCCCCTGAAGTATTACACCGCAGATATGGGAAGGAAGCTGACATTTGGAGTGCAGGAGTTATGTTATACATATTACTCAGTGGTGTACCCCCTTTTTGGGCTGGTAACTCAATATGTCAACCTTCTTTCTGCTTGGAAATGTTGTTATTTTCTTATCAAAACTTCAAAAAAATGGAAAATAAAACAGTTTCTCGTGGTCTTACATTTCATCTTCTTATGGAGTTCTCATGGCTAAAAAATTCATGATATATAGAAAATTTTGATTGCAGAATCTGAGAAGGGAATATTTGATGCCATAGTGAGGGGACATATTGATTTTGATGGCAAACCCTGGCCGTCGATATCTAATAGTGCAAAGGACCTGGTCCGCAGGATGCTGACGCAGGATCCAAAGGAACGCATTACAGCTGCTGAAGTTCTTGGTACGCCTACTATTGCACAAGTAGTCATCTACTTAAAAATATATTTATTTCTGAATGTATTTCTCTTTCTTCTAACATATTACTCTATATCAAGCATTAAGAAAGCATGTAATTATGTTTTTAGATATTGTGACGAACCATCTACGAAGTCCGAAATCTGAAAGATTTGTTCGATGATCAGGCTTCTCTAATTATTTCATATTCTGATTTACAAAGTGCCACAATATAACTGTAAATAATTAGAAGATTTGCTGAAGATTATTCTTCTTAGACTAATTTTACATAGTCCAAACTCCAAAGGTGCCTTTTCCATCGTAATTTGTTACATGGTCTTTGCTATAGTGTTTCTTTCCTTCTCAAAACGTGATCTTTCCTCTTAATTTGATCAGACGGGCAGACAATTATTCATTTTCTTGTTGTCTTCTTAGAGATTTAGTTTCCTCATTTTGCTCTATAGCAAAGACCATCCTAGGATATTATGATAGTTAAATGTCGAATTTGCTCATGTTTTTTTGTTAAAAAAGGTATACATAGCTTTGTTTCTTTTGCATTCACTCTTCTGGAATCTACAAATTTGTGCAGTAAAGCCTTATTCTTAAACGACGTTTTAAATATTTGTCTCCTATAGAACATCCATGGATGATAGAAGGTGGAGATGCATCAGATAAGCCTATAGACATTGCAGTACTCTCCAGGATGAAGCAATTCAGAGCAATGAACAAACTCAAAAAACTCGCGCTGAAGGTGGTGTTTAGAACTTATTTGTTCTAGAGTTATTTCATCTAGTTCAAAGAAGTAAATAAAGGATTATGAGTACCCTTCTGCAGTTAAACAGATATCAAGAGCTGTTTATTTTTTATTCTTATTATGTTTCATTAGTTAATGTTATTTGTTCCTGTCTTGTCATAATTTTTATCTGATGATTTATCCCAGGTTATTGCGGAGAATTTATCTACAGAAGAAATTCATGGGCTGAAAGCAATGTTCACAAATATGGACACTGATAACAGTGGAACAATAACTTATGAAGAACTTAAAACTGGATTGGCTCGACTTGGTTCAAAGCTCACAGAGACTGAAGTTAAGCAGCTTATGGAAGCCGTAAGATAATAGCCATTTATTCTCAGATAATTTTCCTGTAACTTTTCCGTTCCCTTACCTCATACTGGATTGAGAGAGAAACTTATCGGTCATGCACTAACAGGCGGATGTGGATGGAAATGGGACGATTGACTACATTGAGTTCATTACTGCTACAATGCACAGACACAGATTAGAAAGAGAGGAAAATCTTTACAAAGCATTTCAGTACTTTGATAAAGACAATAGTGGGTAATGCTTCGAGCAAGCCTTTAAAGCCTATAACTCTCTGTATGTTGTATTACTGAATAAGTTCATTTTACGTTGCTATAGGTTTATCACAAGAGATGAACTAGAAACGGCCATGAATGAGTATGGAATGGGCGACCCAGCCACCATAAAGGAAATAATATCTGAAGTGGACTCGGACAATGTGAGTTTGTTTACATTAGATTAAAGATCGAAATTTTCCTTAAAAAATACTTATCTAGTCCTATCAAATTTCCAGGATGGAAGAATCAATTACGAAGAATTTTGCACCATGATGAGAACTGGAACTCAACAGCCGGACAGACTCTTTTAGCAGTTTTGAGACCCCGGATGAGCTTAAGACTTGAAACTTTCACAAAGTTACTTTGCTGACTGCGTGGGATCACCACCCGACATGCTTTGAAGTTAAGACTTTAGACCCTCTGAGGCTGCGATTTGGATTTTTTTTTTCAGTAGATATTGTGAATTAGTCACTGTTTACACCGTTGAGTTGCTTCCTTTCTGTTCTCATCCACTTCAGGAGATTTTTTATGCACCATTTTTCTCTATATTTTTTCTCCGATTCCCGAAGTAAAGCTTCAATTTTTTTTCCCATAGCCTCGTTATTCCAAGTCATCGTCTAACAGACGATTTATATGTGATTTAACATTCCCATTATATACTTTTATTACGGCACGAGTTGGGGTTAGATTGGGTTCAAACCCAACTCAACAATCAAACTAACAGTTCCAGTTGGGGTGAAATCCCAATTCGAAATCAAATTGACGGGAGGGGATAAACTGACTCAAATTGGTTCAGGTCAGTTGAAGGAAATTTTTCCTTGAAAATCATTTTTTTTTAAAACTCGACCTCTCGAACCGAGATTTTGACCAACCCTAAAAATGAACCAACATCCCTCCAAATTGATCCAAACCAACTCGAGTCAGGGTAGGTTTGGCAGTTTGGATCGATTAGGCAGATAATTTGCCCACCCCCTAATCAAAGGTTGAAAATAAAAACAGAACAACCAAAACACCATAATAGGCTAGGCTTCTTTGTTACACCATTTCCAAGTACATTTTACAAACAACATTACAAATATTAATAGCTAGGCTTCGACTAACTTAAATTTTTTATCAACGTCTCTTTATTTTAAGTAGGCTTCTTCATCTCTTTAGCTAATGCAAATTATTGTATACATAATTCCCCCAATCAATCCTTAAAAACCTTAAACTACTATAACGTTATCTCTACTGAGAATGTCAGATTTGCCTAAGAAGTTATACATATTATTCCGATGGTCGCCCTCTATTTGAACCACCCACCCATATGTTTTGTCCCATGCCACTTTACCGTTACAGCTCCACTCTTTTTTGAACTCTTTAAGGACTAGCTTCTCGGAGATGTCTCTCTTCCACAAATCCGACACTTGTGTCAGGCATTCCTTTCCATTCCTCTCCCGTTTGATTACATACACATACTTCTTGGGTCCCGGTTCACTCATGTCGAATGGATCGATGATACCTATGCTCTTTAACGCTAAACACTTTAATATAACAATAGAAACTCTTATTCTAAAAATTTTTCGATATCGAGAAAGAAGGGGACTTACCTTAAAAACCCTTTTAAGGATGAATTTTGATGTTGGGGCTATTTATATGCACCAGAAAAAAGGTAGTTAACTAAATCAAGGTTAAGTTTATTATTACCATGATTTAAGGTAGACATCCGTTGGTTATTCCAAAATAAATGGTTGTGGTTTGATATTCCCGTATGTGGTTCTATAAACAATTTCGCGTAAGTTTAAGGTTTTGAGATTCGCGTCGCGTTGTTGAGCTAACTTTAATTGTTCTAATTCGATCATCTAACTTACACTATTGATTCAATTTGATCATTCAATTTATAATTTTAATCAATATCTATTATTTTATTGTATTGTTTAGTCCCGTCCTTTCAATCGATCACGCCTTTGGTGAGAATGCCATAATTATATAACATGGAGGGCTATATAATTGTGATGGGTGGTAATATAAAATAGGGTCTCCATGCAATCATGGTAGTATCGTTTAATGCAAGTCAAAAGTATAATTCATATATTGCTATGTACTATTTAAATTATTTTTGTTGAATTAGTTCACCATTTGAATGTAATTAAATCATAATGATTTTACAACTTTTTTATGGTTGTTTTTCATCTTGATCATTAAATATTAATTTTATCGAATCTTTTGAAAGACACTACATATTGATCATATATATATAGTAAAAATGCAAATTTCCGAAAACTCCTTTTTCAAATGAAATGAAGGTAGCTTTGTTTAGGATTAGTTGTCAAAAAAAAAGTCATCTTTCTTATTTTAAATAAAGCATAAAATATTAACTATATCTTTATTCAAAAAGTATTTGCTTGATCCTCAACTCTACTCTTTCATTTGACGTATGAAGTTAACAATAACCCCATATATCTATTTGTCACTTTAAGGTTCGTTTGATTTGTTTAAATTCCATGAAAAATATCACATCCGAGAAATTCAATTTCTATTTTAGCTATTTGATACGAAAGTGAAAATTGAGTTCGAATTCTAAGATACGACTACTTTAAACTAATTTTTTGCCAATTTCATGAAAAATATATTCATATGAGGTACTTTAGTTTTTATTTTCCAACTTACATGAAATTGGAAAGTCTTTCCATCTTTACCAATCAAACGGACCCTTAGTTCCCCTTCACGATGACAAAAAGTGTAAGCAAAAGATTAGCAAATGAAAAACGAAAAATAATTTTCAACTTAAATCACAAATTTGAATTATTAACATATTCCTTGGACTAGGGAAAAGGATATTCCACCAACTTCAATTTTTTAAAGGACTATATGATCCATACATAAAAAATTTCTAACCTGCTAGTCCATTGTTTGATAACTCGACCAAACTCCTTTGCCCGTTTGACACATCAAGTCGCTCAAAATAACATTGAATATATCTCTATCTTTATTGTACTTTCAAATAAATTTTGACTTAATCATCGAAGTGAATTGGACGCGTTATTAAGCTGAGCAAAGGCTTGAAATCAGCTTAACCTTCTTCTCTTTGAAGATTTCAAATTCCATAAGAGCCAAAATTTGAAATTATCGATTTTTTCTTCGATTAATACCTCTTTATTTGTTACATCTCTATTTAAAATCCCATGAATCGTCTCCACCCCCCAATATGGCTCCACATGCGTGAAACTCATCCTCTTTCTTCTTGCACACGTAATCCAAAACCTGACCCGTATTGCCCTGTGATCGATCCATTTCCAATTCTTAATATAGCCCATTACAATACCCTGTGAGCGTACGGCCCGAGTAATCTCTACAATCACCCCTTAGGATTTGATCCGGATCTTTTTGGGCCTGGTCCATGGACCTAGCCAACAGCTCAAGCCCAATAGTAGATGCTGCAGCCACGGTTTGGCTCCTATCGCCACCGGTCAGTTCACACTCCGCAATGCACAACATCAGCGCTTCACTCTGTGGGGCTGCAAACGTCAAATGATGTTATGGCTCGAAAACCAACACTGCTGGCCTAATGGATATTAACTTTTGTTGGAAAATATATGAATTGGCAAATAAATTTTCACTTGTGTATGTGAAATTAATCTAACATTGATTGGAAATTGGGATTTGAAGATGAGCTTTAAAAGGGATTACAATCCCACATTGGTTAGAAATGGAAAAAATTGGAATATATGGGGACTATAAATAGTATCATCCCACATAGGAAAAAGGAAAAGAAATGTGGCAATGTGGAAAAACTTAAATAGTTGTCCCACATAGGATAGAAATGAGTTTGTGGACCAATTTAT
>CAIGRN010108958.1:0-14528 GCA_903798345.1 Fraxinus anomala | reverse complement strand
ATAATTGAGCTGCTTCTGAAGGCATGTAATTCTGTTGAAGGATATGCTAAAAAGGTAAGAAAATTTTGTGATTGACCTTGGTAAATGCAGTGAATGATCATGAAAGTCCTTCCTTTTGGTTTTCATCTCTATTCGACAAAGCTGTTTGGTGACCCGGGCAGTGTCAGCCAATGCTTTCGGCTTACTTGGCCTGCATAACGTACGCCTGCATGGCTTACAATTGGTCATTTAATATGATGGTGTATATCCAGGTTTTCGAATGCTTAAAATGGCCATTTATTGATCCCCATATGGATGGCAATTTTATTTACCGAGGCAAATCCTTTCTCGATGGCAATTTATGTAGTATTTTGAGAAGGATTGAAAATTATGAGGTTAAAAGTCTCCAAACTCATATCTAAGCTAAGTTAGGAGAGAAGGGAATCAATTGAATTTGTATTTAGCTCATGTTTGAGCCCCATTTTTTGAGAATAGATTTTGTTAAAAGTGAATTTTTGAAGAATGTGGTTAAAAAGTAGGAAAATTAAATTTACGTGTGGACTTATTTTATTGGAAGAATATATAGTTGAAAATGAGTTTTGAAATAAATGAGTTTTAAAGAATGTAGCTCAAACAGAGACTTATACTAGATCTCTACATTATGTTTAGATTGACTGAAGAGAGAAAGGGCATAGAGTATTCTGACTTGTGCAATTTTTGATATGAATAGCCTGAAAATAAGTAGCCCGAATAAACTTGTTTCAAATTATCCAGCCTTTTTACTATATTACTATTTTAGGGTCCAATTTCGAGGTGAATACTGTTTGAATCTGTCATTAGATAGTTTCTATAATCCTTTACGAAAATGATTTACTATGTCTCAACTATAATCTAAAGGCACGTCTCTACTTCCAATAGATCTTCATATCATAGATAATTTCTTAATTCACATTAAACTGTGAAGAAACTTTCTGTTGGTTGAACAAATATTCCCATGACTGTTGCATTATCTGGACAGTAAGATGTTCTTTATCATATTTTTGCAAAGATTATCCTTTCTGTTGGTAGTTTCTCACTTGCGTTAAATTTTAGTTGATAGACACGTCAGTTTAGGACATGGGAAATCCATTATCTTTTGGTTGATGGATGGGATGTTATCATGTTATATCCACACGTAGCTCATAATTAATCATGTTATTAGAGATGCATTTAAGAAAATGTCTTGGCAAATGTTCCTTCTCATTAATTTGACGTGAACTTTGATTTGTTTTGCAGTGTAAGAAATTGGTGTTTGAGTATGGTCCTGTAATTCTTGTTAATGCCGAGCAGTTCTTGGAAAAGAATGATATATGCACGACATTGCATGCTTGTGCTTCACCTGCAGTTGGTGCAGAACAAGAAGCATTGCCAAGGACGGAGATATCCATGCATTCTGCATCTTAAGGGGCATGATCTTGACCAATTTGGTAAAGTTGTGCAGTAAAAGTGTCAAATTATTACATGCTACAATGTTCAAAAGATGACTATATGAAGATTGAATATTTGCTTCGCTGTAAAATATATTTTTTTACCACGTGTCGATATTATTTCATCACAGATTGTCTTTTCATCTGTTGTATTGCCTGAGATGTATGGATAATGGACATGTTTATTGTCTTTCTTTCAGTTATAATATTACACGTCTATTGCAACTAATATCTGTGTATTTTCGCTTGAGCTGTACTGTATTTAGCTGAGTTTGTTAGAATTGATTCATTCCAACTACCTAATCTTCTCTCACTAAATTTGAGGAAGCTTACGACATTAAAATTCCTTATGACGTTTGGTAAGAAAGATTAAACTTTATTGGACAGGACTAATGAGAAAAATAAGCTGAAAGTGACAGTACAGAATTTGTTGAAAATATAAATGCCTGACTGAAAATGGATGAAATTTAAATTACTTCTGAATCAAGAAAATCCTTCGGTTTTCATTCTCTGTTTCATTCATACTTCCAAAGAAATAGGAAAATGCAAATTTCAAGTTAGAGCTTTTTTGGAACAAATTACCTGTGTTGTACGGGACACAACAATGAACAATATCTTAACTTGTTCCATACTAGAAGGTGTATATTAAAGAATACTAATTACTAAAATGCGAAGCTTAGTAGATGTATAAAAGGACATATCATTTAAAATGTATTTATTCTGAGAAATACACATCCAGTATTCTTCTAAATTCTCCTCTACAAGAGGCCCTTTCATTCAAGTCCAGCCTACGCTGTCATTCTCCCATATTTTTAATCATATGACCAAAGATGTTGTACATCTGAGGAGGAGTAAAGGCCACCGATATGGGGCCTTGATGTTGAAGAGTTCCCAGCTGTATCTCTTGAGCCCTCTCCCGTCCACTCCTTTCTGCAAGCCAGAAATACAAGAAACTAAGCACAACTTGGTATTCAAAATAGTAATCAACAAACAAACAAAGGTAAAAGGAGCAGAGACGAATATAATCATATGAGAATGCAAGATGAAAGACACCAAAGTCACCATAGCATTAAACAGGCAGGGAGGAAAGGAAGGACCGGAATGCAGCAACTCTTTTAAGGTTGAAACACACAAAAAATTAGTAATTTCTGCGTTACAAAGTAAAGTCATCTTTTCCAGCTTGGGGTATGTTTCAAAATGAATGACCATCCTCTTAAAATAAAAATAAAAAAATTGCACACCTTCCTTTCCCAGAACACCCCTTGGTACCATGCACTAGAACTTGGTCTCTTAGTCACTCATTTCCCCCCTCTTATCTTGTTCTTTCCCCCTCAGTAGCTTTTCATCTCTGTTGAAGCCCCAGCACCAAACCCAATGATAGTAACAAGTATAACGAATTTAATATTTGTAAGATATGAACCTAGAAGTTAGAGCCTAGAAAAGTAAACAAAAACATAAACAGACTACAGACTGGCAACAGATTAATTTTTTTCAAGGACCCACGTGAGATGCTATAGGTAATAACCCAAATTCCAAAACTTCATTTGAGAGAGAGAAAGAAACAAGAGCCTAAGTTCTAAAATGGCATTTGTCTACAAGGTAAGAGCAAATGAGGGCGAATGTGAGAAGATAATGTAGCAGCAAACTTCTACATCTCTATGCACAAGGTGGCTGTCATCTATTAATTTCACGCTACATAAGAAAAACTTCCACAATTCCCAAATATCAAATGACTCGATAAAGAAGACTAAGGGAGATGCAGAAGGGGGGAAATTTCGTTGACCTAGGGGTATTCGTCTAGGCAATTCCATAGTTTTTGGAAAGTAAACCAGCATTTGATGCTCAGCTATTATGCAAAAAATGCATGTCAAACATTTGCAAGAATGGTATTGAGATGTTCTAAGCTGTGTCAATTCGACGAAAACAGAAGCAGTTATTATGATAAATTTAGTGTCACAAGGGGCAATTCCATAGTTCTTGGAATACTAAATGCCATTTGATGCCCAGCTATTACGTGAATGATAATTGTCAAACACTAGCAAGAATGGCAGATATTGTCTTGTTGTGTCTCAAATCTGAGGAAAATAGAGGCTCAACTCATAATTGTAGAGAGAAAAAAAACACATCACAGAAAAAGCCATTCATTTAATCGTTGTTTCTCATCCATCTTGCACAAACTTGTGACCAACTTTTGTGGATCATGACAGAACAAGCCATTCATTTAATCCCTGTTTCTCTTTCATCTTGCAAAGAACGCGTGACATACTTTTGTGAATAACTTGCAGTTCAAAAATTTCAGAAAAACAAAAAATAACCCCATTTCCTATTCCTGTCCACATGTCTTCGTACAATAAGGTCATATATATATATATATATATATATAATAAAAAAATTCTTTAAAATAGGTAATATTCGTATTAGTGCAGGTCAATCGTCATTTATTTTTACATACCACCACCTAAAAGTGGGAGGTTTAGTTGGACATCTACTTGTTAATTAAAAGAAACAAGACACTGAGGTTCAAGGTTATGCATGCAATTTTTTTCAACAAGTAAAAGGAGCTAAAGTAGAACTTGACAAAACAGTAAACACAGATATGATAAAAAGTTAGCGTTATGCCAACCTCAAGGGAAAACTGTATATTACAACTTTTAAATATTTGCATAGACACCCCTTTAAAGCACACTATCAGATATCTAAACCAACAAGAAACAGGCAATCAGGCAACCATTACAAACAGAAATCAAAAAGCTCGTGCAAGAAGCAACAGATTATATTCTTTCAATATGAATGTTTTGACAAAAACTGTGTGTAGGTAAAGGCATCCTCCTTTGCCCAACAACAAATGCAAACAAAAGTAGTTCCAAATAGAAGAGATTTTAAGGGTTGAAGAGCTTACTTTTCCCAGGAATTAGCTCCAGACAAGTCAAATTGTCGTTTAGCACTATAATCACTGGAACTCCCATAAATTATACCATTACTACCAGATTTCTCCCTATGATTCAACAAAATTTGGTTCTCGCCATATAAAGTTTGTGGCAACCATGGACCATCAAAATTGCTAGGCACAGAACTATCATATGTTCCAGAATTCTGAATATTGCCTAGAAAAATATTTTGAGAAGAATGGGTGCCAGGATGGATTTGCTCATCATTCTTAAACAGCGAGGCCATTGTTTTCTGAGGTACAGGATGTATAATATCTTCCTTTGGCCTGCTCAGTTCTGGAGGCAAAAGCCAGCTGACTGGTCCACCTACCAACTCTATACCAGCCTGACCTAAAGGAGAACTATTCCACATCTGCCATGTTCCATTGTCATTTGCATTGTTGGAATTATCCTGAGCTTTAGGAGTACTAGGGGAAAAAGAAGAGCTACCAATCCTTTCCTCTGAAAGACGTGATCGCGATAATGGGGACTGAATTGGCGATGGCTTAGTGACTTCGGATGATGCAAGCGAAGTCTTCACAGCACATGGTTCTTCCAATACTGTATCTGTTACAAAGCCAAGGTCCAAATCAAAGTTATCGAGTGATTCAGAAACTGGCCCAAGCAAGGATACAGGGTCTGGAACATAACAAGGGTCTTCAAAAGTCTCTGACTCCTCTGGTAATAGTTGATCTGGCGCTTCTCCAACCCTAGGAAATATAGCTTCAGACAACGATGGATGACATCTACCGTTATTTGTTAATCCAAAAGGACGAGAAGGTAAAGTAGATGGTGGCAGCTGTCCAAAGTTAATTGGTCCATCAAATAGTTGTTGTGGGCTCCGAACTTCTGTTTGGGACATCACATTTGGCCTACTGATGACATTCGGATTAGAGGGTGCAGAAACAGCAGATGTACGAGTGAATAATTGTTGCCATGATTTTTTGGGGGCCGGACATGGTTGAGGTTCAGTAACCAACTGCAGGAAAAAAAAATAAAAAATAAACCATGACAAAGGCCACGTGACTAAAAACTACAATACAATAACCTGCTCACAGATCTAGAGATGAGCATAGTTGACTTATTCAAAACTTTATGTTGGGCAAAATAAGATTGAAACACATGCCAAGAAATCAATCACCTGAAAGGACATCTCACTGGCCACAACTAGAAAATGTAAACATTAAGTGCATTACCAACATCAGGTCACAATATCCATAATGGCCAAGTACAGAAAACTGACTTCCTCCTATCGTCAGTAAACTAATAAACACAATTAACATCCAACCCAATCCACAATAAAGATAGGCAACCGAAGATCAATTAAAGACAATAGAAAACTTACGGGGCGATAGACATTCTTATCATCTCCATTTACATTCGATCTCCCTGATACCCATTCTGGCTGAAATACATCTTTCCTATATGCAGAACCTTGAACATGATCTATTGATGCATTAGGTCTATGTTCACTTGAAACAGTAGAAATATTAGCACTTTTTCCCAAAAACCCACCTCCAGTAAGTGCTCTAGAAGAAGATAAAAAGGTGCCCTTCATACGATCCAGGTATCTTGTTCCAGCAGTTCCTCGGTTATGACTGTTCATGGTAGCACCCTTAAATCCATGACCCACTTCTACACTATGAGATTTCACATTTTCAGATACAGTTCTATGTTCTTCGTATTTGTCACCATCAATTTTCTTGTTTCTCGTGTTTTCCTTGCCAACTCTCTTTTCTGATTCCTCTACATCAGAGTTGCTTTTGCTTGATCCCCTATCTCTTTCTTTCTTTCTTTCCTGATGCTTCTTTTCAGCTTCTTTTTTCCTATTTCTATCCTTCTCAGGAACGGGCTCTTTTCCACATTCCTTTTTGTCCAACTTCTCATCCCGCAATCTCCTACGTTCTTCGACCATCCTCGCAACTTCTTCTCTCTGCTTTCTTTCTTCCTCCTCCAGTAGCTCCTTCTCTAATCTAGCCTGCCTCTTCTCCTCAGCTTTTCTGCGGGCTTTCTCTCCTCTACTCTCATGAAAATTCCCTCCATTCTCACCTCGCTTATCCAATAGCCGTATGAGCTCTGCTTCTGTTGATGTATCATCTCCGGACGAACTAACTCTAAATATCTTCCTCCAAAGCCACAAGATACTCAAAAAGAAAGCTGTAAATACCTTGCAGGTAAAAATAACAATGTGGGAATAAGAATTCTCTGTCAAACAATGGTTTTCCCCACCAACATACTCACCTCCATTCTTCTTCCAATAACTTGACTTCCCATCGAAAGGTCCCCCAACCCAATTCCCATTCTCCAGCCAAACCTTACCATTGAACACCGTTCCACCTTTCCCCACTAAATACTTCAAAATTCCTGAACTCCCCAAATCCAGAGACTCGGGCAAGTCAAGAACAGGTCTCTTTGAAATATGCCCGCAGTAGAAGCATGTAAACTTGCCCCCACCTGGATTCTGATCCCGATATGGAGTCAAGCAATTCCTACACCTCCGGATAGCAGTCTTCCTCAACTTTTGAATTTCAATAGCCTCAACCCTCTTCCTCTCCCTAAGCCTAGCATTCCTCCTGACCCGCCAGGCAGACAACTTAGGCATCAAAATCTCATACCAAAAAAGGGTTACTAACAGCACGAACACGCACGCCAGCCTTGGTGATGTGATTTCAAAACGGAAAGCAGGGGGCAATAGCTGCGAGAGAGCCCAAAGCCCAATCAGTGGAATCACTAACCATGGCAACAGGGTAGCCACCCTCCTTGACCACTTCTGAATCTCACAGAGTATACACATTATCCTCCTTACGGCGCACTTCTCTAACTGTCTTGAATGGAATAAATACTTTATCAATTTAACCCCCAGATAAAAAATAATCGAAAGAACTTCTCGAATCCCACAAACGTATATGTTTAATTGCTCCTGAAAAGGAGAAGATTTCAAAAAGTCGTATCCTCCAATACGTCCCTTTTCTCGATTCTTCCAATGTAATACCAATTCTCGCGTTTCCTCCAAACCCTAGCGTAGCGATTCGTGAGAAATCACCTATTTAAAAAATGATTTAACCGACAATCATTTTCATATACCAAACATATCCGAACAGTGCTATTTAGAAGCTCCAAAACCTAAAGAGTACCAAAGGAATAATATTAATCAAAGAAAACTAAAAACGTTAAACGAAAACATATTATTGCTAAGTAGAATATTCCGGCCATCTAAAAAACATCGGCCATGTCAGGGGAGGATTAACTTCACCGGCGATGATTGAATTTCTTTATTAGAATGAAAAATAATCAGACAACAAAATGGAGATAAGAGAGAGAATCAGAGAACTACCTAAGCAACGAACATATACTTTGCTAATAGAGCTCAATATATATATATATGATCGGTCATGTCGGGGTCGGTGCGGTCCGGTCCGGAAGGTGAGATTGGACCGGACCGGACCGGTTGTTGGGGAAAAATTGAGCGAGCGTGTATGTGGTTGGTGGAATTTGGATCAATATTTAGCCCCCTATTTGAGCCCATTTCTAAAATTTAATTTTTTTTAACTCCTATTTTTAATCACACATTCTTCTAATAAAATATTTTGTACGTAAATCTAATTTTTTTTTAATTTTAACTATATATTCTCTAAAAATTTACTATTACAAAACTCATTTTCAACAAAAAATGGGATTCAAACGCATGCTTAATTTCCATAACATTGTGTAAAATTTAGGAATTTTGATAAGAGCAATGTTATTTGTGAGCAGTGCCTTGTCCATCAAAAGTCTATGTTGCAATAAGATCATTATCATATTTTTCTATAATTTTGAGATGCATTTTATATTTTCAATTTATTGAAAAATGTAGCAATAACTTAGTACTACATGAACTGTTGATGATAAGCACTACTTACAGATAGTGTTATAACTTTTAATAAAAACTCGATCGAATCTCATGTGTGTAAGGTTCTATTGTCAATACATGTAAAAGTGGTGCTAACAGCAGAACACGATGAGAACTAATACATTTTGGTTCAGTACATCAAGATCATTTGAATTTAACTGAAATTAAAGTTTCTAATTCTCAATGCCATTACTAACTTCCTTCTCTAAAGAAGATTATAGTCTAATCTTATACGAAGTATTTTAGATCACAGTGGAAAACTACTTCTCTCCACCTTGCCCCGAATTTCTTAAATTTTCTTAAATATTTTTATTTAACGTTTTTAAAACTAAATTATATTTTAAAATAATTAATTAATTAAATGGATAGTACATATGGATATTTTAATTCCATCATGCTTTCGCCTCATCTTCGCCTTGTCTCTATAAGATCCTTGACTAGGCACTAACAAATGGCCCAACATTTCGTTGTCATCCTTAATAAGAGCATTTATCTATCTAACTGAAATTAATTATTTAAATGAAAAAAATCTATCATTAAATTTAGATGGGCAATTTTTCTCACAACGAGCCGTGGGATTAACTTGTCAACACAAATGACACGACTCATTCTTCACGTCACATAGACAAGTTTCAAACATCTTGTCATCATATTAGACTTGAAAGTTGTATGATCCTTGTCAAGTTTGATAATTCATTTGACTTTGACTCTAACTAAGAAAAGGACACCTATAAAGGGTAATTGTTGGGGATTAAAATTAGATTTTTAGTGGATTGTAATAGAAGTTTTTGAAATGTATGGTTGAAAAGATGTGGGACCCATGAAAGATGTGGTTAATATTGATTGTTTAACTTTGACTTAGATTAAAATCATATTTTAATCCCGACCAAACATGCACATAGTTATGACTACACCACTAATTGTATGATTAAGTAAAATTTGTATTTTAACTAATAATTTTTCGTATACTCGGTTTTTGAAAGCTTTCAATGCTGGATATGCTTTCGCTTCAATCGAAACAAAATGACTAATAATTTTACTTATATTTGTTGTAATAAAATAAGTAAAATAAAACATTAAATCTGACTAATGGGATTGAAACAAAATGACAAATAATTTTTGTTGACCTCATTTTTTTTACCCGTTGACGTGGACAATAGATACGGGATTACTCATGTCTTCGCAGTTAATTCCAACACATGTAGACACATTGCTAGTCAATAATATCGCGGATTTGAACGTGGGAGAAACCATATAATACGAGACAAATTTGTTCAGACGCCGACAAGATAAACAAGTGAAATTGCAAGATAAGGAACGATCAAATAAAACCAAAATAAACATCAAGATCAAACATCTAATTTTAACAATAAAAGATCAAACCAAAAAAGGGAGAATACCTATATTGTAGTTGATATATTCGCATTATCCCAAAATGACACAAATGGGAAAATTTTATAGTGTTACATGTGAAATGGTGACCATTGGATTAGGGAGCACGTGATCTTATCTCCTTAAACAATACATCTTATCTTAGGTATCATTTTGACTGCACTAGCTTTTAGGGCATTATGCTGGCAAGACTAGCCTTTTTACTTATTACAAAAGTCCAATAAGTCATTCCAATATGATTTCATAAATTTAAGATCCTCAAATGTGGGTCGTCACTCGTTCTGATTGAGCTTCGAATTCTACTTAGTTGAGCCCTACTCTACTTCATTGAGCCTCACCACTTTAGTAAAAGGGCTTTCGTAGAGCTTCGAATTTAGCTTCGATTAAGGTGCTTCATTAGACGCTTCTGCAAGAGAGGATTTCGGTGAATCGGAGTGGATCGGATTTAATGGGCTTTAGTAGGTCATTTGCACTCCATGTGGGATGCCACGTAGCTTCGGTGGGTCGCCCAAGTAAACAGCTCAACGGGTATTGCGCCCACTCGTATCCCGCAAGCTAATTTCAACACGTGTACATATATTACTAGTCAATAATATCTCAAATTTGAATGTATGAAAAGCCTTATAACACGAGACAAATATGTTCGGGTATCGACAAGATATATAAGCGAAATTGCACGGTAATGAATGATCAACAAAAATCAAGCTAAAGATCAAGATCAAATATCTAACTTTTGCAATATGGAGAATATCTAGATTGTAGTTGATATATTCGCATTACCCTAAAATGACACAAAATGGGGATATTTATAGTGTTACATATGAAATTGTGACCATTGGATGAAGGGATACGTGACATCATCTCCTTAACCGATGCATCTTATCCTAGGCATCAATTTTGACTACACTAGCTTGGACGCATTAAATGTACCCATAAAGGGAGACAACCACCTTATAACTGATGCTGATAAGACTAACCTTATTACTTATTATAAAAGTCCAATCAATCATTCCAATAAGATTTCATAAATTCAAGATCCTCAAATGTGGGCCATCACTCGTCCTGATTGAGCCTCACTCTATTTCGTTGAGTCTCACCACTTCAGCATAAGGTATTTCTCAAAGCCTCGAATTTTGCTTTGGTTAGGGTGCTTCGACAGACGCTTCAGCAGGAGAGGACTTCGGTGGATAGGAGTGGATCGGATTTAATAGGCTTTGGTAAGTCATTTGCACTCCACGTGGCTCAGGTAAATCGGCCAAGTAAATAAGGTCAATAGATATCGAACACACTCGTGTCCTCGCAAGCTAATTCCAACACTTGTAGATAGATTACCAGTTAATAATATCTCAGATTTAAACGTAGGAGAAAGCTTTACAACACAAAACAAATATGTTCGAGTGCCGACAAGATATATAAGTGAAATTTCACGATAAGGAACGATCAACAAAAACTAAACTAAAGATCAAGATCAAACATTTAACTTTAGCAATAAAAGATCAAACCAAGAAGGGGAGAATATCTAGATTGTAGTTGATATATTTGTATTACCCCAAAATGACACAAATGTGAGATATTTATAGTGTTAAATGTGAAATTGTGACCATTAGATGAGGGGACAAGTGGTCTCATCTCCTTAACCGATGCATCTTATTTTAGGTATAAATTTTGATTCAACTAACTTATAGCGAATTAAATGTCCCCAAAAAGAACACGCCGCCTTGTAACTTATACTGACAAGACTGCCTTTTTACTTTTTACAAAAGTCCAATCAATCATTCCAACAAGATTTCATAAATTCAAGATCCTCAAATGTGGGTCATCACTTGTTTTGATTGAGCTTCGGATTCTACTTCGTTGAGCCTCACAACTTCGGCAAAAGGGCTTTCGTAGAGCCTCGAATTTAACTTTAGTTAAGGTGCTTCAGCAAGAAAGAACTTCAGTGGATCGAAGTAGATCAAATTTAATGGGCTTTGGTAGGGCATTTGCATTCCACATAGGATGCCACGTGGCTTTGGTGGGTCGGTCAAGTAGGATGCGTAACAATTTTACTTATGTTTGTTGTAATAAAATAAGTAAAATAAAACACTAAATCTTACTAATGGAATTATGTGTGAAATTACCAATATTTTAAAAATCAACTCGACCATCGACTCAAATGGGTCAAGGGTCAAAAATCGTGGTCGAATCAGGATCGAACCGATATTTTAAAAAAATTAAAAAATATACATCTACAAAAATTATATATGTGTGTGTGTGTGTGTTGAAACAGTTAAACTGGAAATGGGTCACGGATTTTCAAAAATCGATCAGTTTAACGAATTTAGGGCGAATTTTTACTAAAAGATTTTATAAGCCTAATCGAACCAATTTTTATCCCCATTTTTTCAGTTGAACCGATCGGACCGTATCGATTTTTAAAACACTTGAAATTACCATAATAATTTGCTCAACCACTAGGCAAATCAACCAATTGCCTTAGGGATAGACATTTTAATAGGGATGGCAAAAAATCCTGACACACCCGATACCCACGTGGCTCCGCCCCGAACGGGGCGAGAATTACCCGCTTAATCGGGTATTCAGGTCGGGGACGGGAGGAGAAATTTACCCCGATGCGGGTTCGGGCGGGGACGGGTAATGAGTGCCCTCACCCCGCTCCGCTCCGCTCCGTTTAATTTTTCTTTTTAATTTTTTAGAAAATGAAAAATTTCGCGGAATTTTATTAGTTCTAATAAAAAATTACTACTAAAATTATTTGTCTCAATTTAATAAATGAGAGTAATGAAATAAATTATCAAAAACTTTAAAAAAAAATTAAACGGGGTAATAAATAGGGCAAGGGCTCGTCCCACCTTAAACGGGGTGGGGATGGGGCGATGAATTGTTTGGCGGACGGGGTGCGGGGCTCGTTGCCATCCCTACATTTTAATCTAAATCAAATCCTTCGAACTAGAATCGAACGTTTCGGTCCAATTCAAAAGAAAAAAAAAAAGAATCGTAATCGAGAATCGAACAGATCCCCAACGATTCTTGGTTTTTGAACCAAAATCATGGATACTTGGTGTTGGAACAAATTTGTCATTTTTATAAGTTTATTCACCTTGACCCAATAATCCGATTAAATGCAAAGGAAAAGATGGAATTGAAAGAAAAGTCGACAATTTGATTGTTATTACGTTTTAGAGGAATAAATTTATGTTATAGTTCTTATTATTGTTGGTTTTTTAGTTTTGGTATTTAAATTGGTCTTTATGCACTGTTAGAAATTGAATATTATTTGGTGACATATTTTCTAGATATTGGATGCTATTTGTGACATATTTGTAGTGTGTGTAGAGAGAGAGAGAGAAGGGGTCGGCCCCGAACCCAAATAGATCAAGTTTGGGTTCGATTCAATAATGACGCTGACTATAATGGTTCCAATCATAAAATATCTGAAATATAGTAGGTGATTCTAAGTATTGATCAACCCAACTTGACGTCCGGGCCTAGGTTGTCAATACTCCAAATTTAGAGATAAATTTATTTTCAAAGAAAATGAAAATCAACATTTAAATTTTTTGAATTTTTTTTATTTTTTCATAATCTTAAAAAGACCATTTATTTCTACAATTTACAATCAACCTACGCTTTATTGTTACTGGTGCGTTGCACGTGATCTTGGAACACTATTGTGCGATTCTTCCAATAAAAATGTAATGTAGCAAATGAAAATGACAATTAAACAACAATAACCAAATCATCACTTTTAAAAATCAAAACATTTACTATTTATAAACCACAATTGTACTTGTACTATTTTAATTTTTTTTTTTATCTTGAGGATTCGAACTTCGTAATCGAGAAGGCGGAAGGACCAAATCTTGAAGTTGCTATCTTCTATCGTCGACATTGCCATCTTCGATCAATTCACAAATATGCATCACAAATCTATATGGTTTGGTGGAAGCTAAATGACTCTTCATCTTGTAACAGATGAAATAACAGAATTATTCATCTTTCATTAAATGACTCTGCATCACATATATGTCACGTTAAACGATTATCGGTAGTTTTCACTATAAATAATATTATTCTTTTTAAAATTATGAAGTTGATATTGAAACGAAAGAATATAGGGTAGTTTTTGGGTAGAACGATTACCGTCGTGGGGATGGTGTAGGGTAGGCTGGGTGGCGGGGTATGCTTCAATTTTTTCCTTTTTTTTCTTAACTAGTTATTGTTTTCTTTTTGTTTTCTCTCTTTATTTTATTTTTTTTTTACTTAAATTTTGACATTTTAACGTTCAAACTTGCGGTTTTTGTCACAAAAGACTCGGATGCACACGTTTGAAAAGTTTGGGACACGTGTTAGAAATCAATGGTTTGAGACCCCAATGCTACTTATCCTAAATGACAATTTTAGTCAAAAAAAGATCTCGGTGCACACATTAGAAAAGTTTGAGACCTAGGCACTAGAAATCAAAGGTTTGAGACTCATCGTCACAATGTTCAAAGATACGGGACCGCAATGATATTTGCCTTAAGTTAGAACAACAAACCAATTTAAACTCTCCGTACACAAAAATAGTTAACATTTTAAAATGCATACAAAACAATTTCAATTTTGATAATAGATAGCATTAATAATCATTTCGAGTGACCAATTGAATTTGAGACACCCTCGTGTGACCATTCACTCGGCGAGGCAGACGACCCCCATAGAGCCACTCATGGCTACGAGGCCGTCGACCCCGACCGCGTACGACCACCCACCCGGTGAGGCCGTCGACCCCCGTAGGGCCGCCTATCGCCATTCCACATGAGGCTCTCTACTTTCCCCTAGGTCACCTGCCATCGTGAAGCCAAAACCACCCCCACATGACAACGAAATGGG
>CAIGRN010108954.1:0-13085 GCA_903798345.1 Fraxinus anomala | reverse complement strand
ACATCATTGGACAATTTAAATTTTACACAGTTTTTTTACCAAATAAACACTTACCAACATTGACAATCTCAACAATCAAGTTGAGGAAAGAGAAAAAAAGTGAAGGGGGGAGTGACAAGAGAGAGGGAGAAATGAGGAAAAATTTCAATAAATACTATGCCCCTATTTGGTTAAGCTAAACTTCTAAATTAAAATTTAAGTCAATAATTAACTTTAACATATGATTCACAACTTTTCAATTACAATTTTTTATCAAAATGTACTAAAAATTTAATTTTTATCTAGACTTTATTTGGTGGGGATTAAAATTAAATTTTAGTAAATTTTAATAAAAGTTGATGAAATGTATAATTAAAATCAATTATTTATTTGACTCATATTAAAATTTGAAACTTAATCCCTAACGAACATGACCTCTACCAACTACTATATATTATTCGATAGCTTCCTTACAATGAAAAATCCTATTATTACCTAAATAGTCAAAAGTTCTAATGACCTAGGAAATTAGTAAACACGGAAAATAGAAAACTACCTTACCTATTCTGAACCTAGGTTATTGTCACACACACAAAAAAAAAAAAAAAAACCTTTTATTTCTTCTAAATAGGTTGTTGTCACAAAAAAACAATGTATTAATTATTTCGACTACGATAGATTGAATAATAACGAACACAATTTTTATTTATCGTATTAATTCATAGCATGTTTTGCATTGCTTAAAAGCTATTTTTTTCTGACTTTTGTGCTTGCATGCTGCTCTTAAAAGTCAGAAAGAGCTAGCTTTAAAGATGGACCAACTTATAATTAATCACATTTAGTGCTACACAGTAAACATGATTACCTTGAATATGATTGATTTCATACTTTCTAGATCTAATCTCCTAGTTCAAATCTACATCAATAGATTTACTTAAGAAAATCACAGCCTTCCTTCACTGTTCACATTCTGGGCCAACAGAAATGTAAAAAGAAATTTACATCAAACACACTCTTAGTTTAATCCTAATTATTTACTTTAGACAATTGGGGGTTTACATGGTGTGACGAACCCAACCTTCAAAAGTGGGTATCTAGGTTCCCATCCTATTTAAAACTTTAGATCCAAGTCTTGAAGTGATCGAACGTGAATGACCAATTCAAACACGACTTCCAATTGAATTTGATATAAACATTTGAGTGGTTTGACAATTTTATCCTACAGTTATAAGTCACGTGAATGTTTCGTACAATCTTAACAATTTAGATCATCTGAGGACTATTTATAAATTTTATATGTAGAAAATTTGGAACCATATTATTAAAGGTTGAGAATGCATAACTATTGAATATTTAATTTTCTCATAGAGTTTGTTTGAATCTCATTTTTTTAAAGAATGGGTTTTGTAATTTTGACTTTTTAGAAAACGTACGATTAAAATTGTTTTATTAGGAAATTTTTTTGATAAAATGAACGAATTTTTAAGGAAGGAGCGGAAAGAAGGCTAATTTTAAAACATGCTCTTAAATAGCCCAATTCTTGATTGACAAGTTTTTCTTCTTGCTTCCGCCACCCGTCAGTCTCTCCCTCCACGAAATCGAAACACCACCTCGGCGCCCCCACCCCACTTACCTTCTCATCATCCCTTGTCACCGGAGAATTCTTTTCCTCCATAAATCTTCTTCTCTTCCCCACCCAATCTTCCCTAGTTTCGCCTCTTATCTTCTATACAATATATACATACACCTTTTATTTACATTTTTACAGTATTTTATCTACTTCAAAAAAAAATAAAAGCTAAATATAAATGCTTTTTCATCAATAATTTTCTGGGATTTGTATATAATTTGTAAATTAATCGTAAACAAATGAAAAGAAATCATCCAATTATGATTATGGTGTTTTTATTGATTTGCAAAATTCACTCTGTTCCGTTTCATCAATGGTAATTGACAACGACATGCATCCGCCTCCAGCTCCGCCGCCGTACAATCCACAAAATAAAAATTCAAATTCAAGGGCCGCCGTGACGTACGACGGAGCAACGGGCAGCAACCACCATAAACGAAACCAACATAGCCGCGAGCTACAGCAAGTGAAGATCAACGATATAGTGGGTGATGGGATTTGTGGGCTTTTGTATAAATGGGTTAATTATGGAAAAGGGTGGAGGCCTAGATGGTTTGTTTTACAGGATGGAGTGTTGAGTTACTACAAGATCCATGGTCCTGACAAGATTGTGATCAATCAGGAGACTGAGAAGGGATCGAGAGTGATTGGAGAAGAGTGGATTAAACGGATTTCGCGGCATCACCGGCACCATCATCAAAAGTATGGTGGCAATGGTGGTTCCTCTTCGAAAAGCCGGAAGCCCTTTGGCGAAGTCCATCTAAAGGTTTTACTTTTCAAATTTAATTGTATAAAAAATTTCGAGAAATTTACAGTATGAGTTGTTTGTTTGGTGAATAATCGTTTGAATTGGATATAAACAGGTCAATTAATTATCTGAGTGTTATTTTTAATCATTCTTTGGCTGTTTCTATATTCAGTTTGGGTTTCTTTGAAGAAGAAGAAGAGAGATTGTGCCTGAACTTAAATCTGATTAACATAAACTGAATTTAGTTATGGTATGCTGTTTTGGTTAATCATGAATTCATGATTTGGTTAAATAGACAGTCTATTTGTCCATGTTCTTGTTTCATGTGTCATCTTCATAAACTTCATAATTAGTTATGTTACTTGTTCCAATGGTATGTTTACTTAGCATTACTTGTAAGGAATGTGATTTATGTTGGTTTAATCAATATGCTCACAACTTGTAATCCACACATGCTCTATTGTGGTTGTATATGCGACATTCCTTTACTTACAATTGTGTTTAGTATGAGTGCGTGTAGCGGTGTACTTCAAATAAAATCATTACGTGAATTGTTTGGTCTTTTACGATTTGAGTAGTTTTCTATAGGTTTCAACTTAGGTTTCAACTATTCAAGAAAGTCATTCTGATGATAAGAGATTCTCCATTTTTACTGGAACAAAGAGGCTGCATCTGAGAGCAGAGAGTAGAGAGGACCGAATGGCATGGATGGAAGCATTGCAGGCAGTTAAGGATATCTTCCCGAGAATGTCCAACAGTGAGTTGATGGCTCCATTGGAAAATGTAGCTGTCTCAACAGAAAAGTTGAGGCAGCGTTTGTTGGATGAAAATGTGAATGAGGCTGCCATTCAGGACATCGAGAATATCATGAAGGACGAGTTTGCATCTCTTCAGAATCAATTGATGTTGTTGAAGCAGAAGCATTGGCTCCTCATGGAGTCACTCCGACAGTTAGAGGTATGTGTTATGATTAGTAAATTAGTTGTTACGAGTCAAATTCAGAATATTTCTTCAGTTCCTTCTCCATGGAATTCTGCACGGTAAATTCCTTCACTAGATTTATAGCTTGGTAGGTTGGGTCAGCCGGTTACTTGTTTCCTTTGTGCTTTGTGAAGTCAGTTGCTTGTTTCTTTTTGTGCTTTTATTGATTGCCTGATTTGAAATAGTTATTAAAGATTTACGTACTCATTACCATGCCTTTATTCGAACAATTTAATGAAGATAGATGACTGTCCCTTTTTATTTCTATACTTCTTATGTTTAATGGCCTTGTTAAAGAGAGATCTATTAATTGAATGGTGAAACTAGAAATAAATGCGTGTTTGATGTTGGATTTAGCTTTCCACATGTTCCTATGCAAAGCTGCGGCTACCCTGCAGCAAGGTCTTGTGTTTTTCCTTTTGCCATGCTATATGTTGTTCTCATATAGAGATACTTGAAAGGATGCAGGCAAGACGAGAAGTTTGTTTTGTAGAATGCCAGCTTCACTGGTATTGACATTCATACGTAGGATGAATAATGTTTCTTTGGTGCATTAGGCTGTATATGCCTCCTAAAGAAAGTAAATAGAAACAAATTCTATTTATTCCATTGCCTATTTTAGCCAGGCGCACGTTGTCTTAATCTAAGATGAGATCATCTTGGTAGTTAAAAAGTTTAATTAGGAACTATTTCCCAGTTTGGCATATTCTGATCTTTTACAGCGCTTTTTGGTCTCAAGTTATTCAATCCTAGGTGATTAAGATTTGTCTGTTAGTTGTACTTTGACTCTACTGTTTTAGCCCTTCTTTGCGGGAGGGATTATTGGAAAGTGATATTTTTGGAGAATGTGGAGTTGAAAATGATTGTGGATAAACACACAAGCACTTAGGCCCTGTTTGATAGGCCAAAATTTTCCATAGAAGATGAAAATTATCCCACATTTTTCACTTTTTAGCTTGTTTGATGTGAAAAATTTTCCTGGCAATTCCTTTTCTCACTCAGCCTCACATGACCCTTAATTCCACAAAATTGAGGAATTGAAATTCCCATGTGTTGAGCTAGTTTTTTCTTTTCTTGGCAAGGGAGAAAACATTATTTACACTTCAATTTTTAAATCATAATTTTTCTTTACACTAATATTCAATTTTTGCATTTTCTATCCCCAAAAATCACTTCTTATCGCAAAGTACATTATTTTTTTTTACACTATTCAATTTTAAATTTCAACATTTTCCAGGTTGAGAATTATACCAATTAATTGACAATTCCCAGTCAAACAAGTTCTAGTCAATTCAATTCCCTGAAGTTCGTTGTCTTTCCACCCAAATTTCATTCTTGCAATCAAACGGACCCTTACTTCAAAAGAGGCAAATATAATGTTGATATCAGGAGTCAGTCTTATCCTCTACAAGACTGGTCATTCCTCAGTGATATGCCACTGAGATGGGATAAGTTTTAACATAAAATTTTGCCTCGCCTTTGCTTTAAGGAAACTCATCGTGTCTGTCTTTTTTCCTGTTGTACAAATTTTGCAGGTAAGTTTCTAAGTAGTTTAATTAAATTTTCAGTTGTTCTGACTTATTTTCCTCCACTAAAACTTTTACCTTCTCTCATTAAAGTTTCTTCTTCTGTCTGGACTTTGGAGAAGGAACTGATCTATATAGCTCAACGAGGTCCTGAGATGATGGTTCATATTACGCATCACATTATCTTAGCACATAATTTTTCATTTGTTGCCAGCGGCAGATAAGTATATACATCTGTTTTTTTAATTTTGGTGTCTGTCAATGTGCGCGATGGTTCTCATTTTTAATGTGATAATTTTAAAATAGTATTACAACAATTTTAAGGTTGGTCCATGCTACTTTTTGGAACTTGAAATTCCCAGCCCTCCCCTGTCCTTTTTTATTTTGTCACAAGGGCCCAAATTTTTCATTATTCAAAAATATACTTTTGTAAAATAGTCCCTAGCATCAATCATTATTGATCTTAATTGTAGTATGGTTAATGTTTTAGTTCATGATAATAAAAAAAGGATATTTCTTCCTTGATTGTATAAAATGTCATCTGGCACTTTTTTCTTTCTGATATCGAGTATTCATGTATTTAACATGTCAGCACTCCTCAGCTGTATGGAGTTTATATTTAATGAGAAATTTGTTACTATTTTATTTTGTTTTTATAAAAAAGAAAAGTGATTTTCTACCTTGAGTCCTACTCATAATCCTTAGAATTAGACTTGCCGTTTTCATGAATACACCGGTGCCTAAAACAGAGACCTTTGGATTGTTTCCTTTATTTCTGGTTCCCTTTCTTGTTTGGCTAAGAGAATGTTATTATGCTATTTTTTTCCAGACAGAAAAGGTGGATCTGGAGAATACAGTTGTTGATGAGAGCCAAAGACAGTTTAAAGAAGTTGGGTCATCCACTAGATCAACACTAGACAAATCAAGTGGTATGCGTCACCAATATATTTTACTCATTTTTAGACAAGATGATTGGTTAGTAATGCAGCAGAATAGGTTATAATTATGCCTTTGTTTGGTGGGAATTAAAAACAAGCTTTTAATCTAAGTCAAAGTTAATAATTAATTTGAACTAAATATTTCATGAGGCCCATAACTTTTTAGCCACACATTTCATCAACTTTTATCAAAATTCGCTAAAACTTTTATTTTAATCCCCACCAAACAAGGGCTATGTTTTGCCTACATGATTATGTGGGTAACATAGCCTTGTTAAGTTTCAAGCATTCACTTCTATCGGTTGCTTGCTGTTATCTTTTTCAAGTTGTTTGATAAATGAAGAAAAAGTCAGTGTACTTGACTAGTAATTCCAAATTTTCTAGATTTTATTCTCCAAATGATGAAATATTTGATAGTTATAGCTTCATTATTTCAATTATTGGAAATGGGTCATTGGATTTATCAGAAATCCACACTATTTTTGGATTATTTGATGCTGCATTTTTAAATTTGAATTATTTTCAAATCTCATTAACCAGCAAGTACAAGTGAATCTGAAGACGATAATGAAAGAGTTGATGCACCAGAGGAAGATACAGATGAAGAAGACAATACTTTCTTTGACACCAGGGATTTTCTTTCGTCAAGCTCTTTTAAAAGCACTGGGTCTGACCTTAGAACATCATCATTTTCATCAGACGACAATGATCTTTATGCTTTTGAAGTCGATGACTGTAACGAGCGTGCCATTGTATCTGCTGGAACTAACTTCCCTCGTGTGAAGCGTCGGAAGAAATTGCCAGACCCAGTTGAGAAAGAGAAAGGAGTGAGTTTATGGTCAATGATCAAAGATAATATTGGGAAGGACCTCACGAAAGTGTGTCTTCCTGTCTACTTCAATGAGCCTCTCTCTTCTCTTCAAAAGTGTTTTGAAGATTTGGAATATTCATATCTAATCGATCGAGCTTATGAATGGGGAAAGATGGTAAGTTTACAGTAAAATTATTATTGGTTATGATTAATGTGTGTTGGTGCCTCACCAATTTTCACTGGATAGTGTTCCACTCTAGTCGTAGCTGAAAAACTTGACTAGATTAAAAATAAAGTAATGGGAAGAAAAGGTCAATGCACTTTAATTGTGTTGTGTTGCTGTAGCTCCTATATAACTCTTTGGGATGCCAATTTGACCTGATATACCTGAGCTCGGCCTTGCCCCGTCCCGTCCCGTCCCATCCCATCCCTTCCCTTCCCTTCCCTTCCCGTTATCTAGTTATTTAAAAATTCAAAATTTGTTTAAAATAACCTTCAGCCTAGCTTTTTTATGCCAGTTGACCCAAGCCCATTAGACCAATTCCCAAATTACCTAAAATTTACCGAAAAATAAATATAAAATAAATTTAAAAAATATAAATGGGAGAGTAAATGAGGCAAGGGATTGCCCCGCCTTAAGCGGGGATTGGGACGGTAAAATCCAGGCGGAGCAGGGATGGGACACCCCTCTCCATTGCCATCCCTACTAACTCTAGATAATTAAATCTTACTTGAGCAAGATAGGTCATGATATGATCTATGTTAGTATGTTTGCAACCCATATTAATGAAATGTATAGAATCGCAACTTTTATACTTGGAAGTTAAAAATTTATGAATTACAATGCTGTTTGTAAATCCTTTGTGTAAAAGGTTTGACTTTTCCTAGAATAGGATAGAAAAAAG
Source organism: Fraxinus anomala (assembly GCA_903798345.1). NCBI lineage: Eukaryota > Viridiplantae > Streptophyta > Magnoliopsida > Lamiales > Oleaceae > Fraxinus > Fraxinus anomala. The sequence goes on along the minus strand of CAIGRN010108954.1, from coordinate 5,567 downwards.
TTGAACTCTGGATAAGCAACTACTTTGGACGGACTTTTTTATTTCTTCTTTTCTTGGGCTTCCTCCTTTTATTTGGTAAGTGAGAGGGAAAGGAGAGAACAACATATAATGAAGTGTATTATGAAATATGCTCCTTTTTCTTCTCAAAACTTGTTGTTCGTTATTGACAACGAGGCATGTGAAGATTTTGGTGACCAGAGGCTTGGAACAGGGCAATTCTCATTATATCTTGGGTTGAGTACACAATGATATGCCCAATCTAACAGAGATGTGGTGGAAAATCCATTGTAACATCATTCAATCTTATTTTCTTAGCTCACCGCCTCCTAAGAAAGAAATGAGTGCTTTTCAGCTAAAAGGTGGGGACCTCGCAAACACGTGGGAATGGGGGCATTACAGCTACAATGTTGTCTTTCTAGCTAGACTAAGTTGTTGTTCAATTCTTTTGGTGCTTCACAAGATATGTTGTTAATCTATTTCGTCTTTCCAATTATGTGTCCTTTTAAATTTTTTCCAAGGTTCTTATCAATATATTCATTTCTCCTAGGAATTTGACTATTTAACAAGTTGTTGTAATGAATGACTTCGTGTTGTTTGCTGCCATAAATTGTCATTTATGCCAAGTAAAGTTGCAATATATTGAAGAAATTTGTGCTATTTTTCTTGTGTAAGCAAAGCACTAGAAGCTAAATATTAAGTGTTTTGAGTTGCCATTTTTTAGTACCTGATGTGCACTATATTCCAAAGTAGTTATCTAATCTGGTTTATGAATCTTTGTAGGGTAACAGCCTTATGAGGATCCTAAATGTAGCTGCATTTGCAGTATCTGGATATGCTTCAACAGAAGGAAGAATTTGCAAACCATTTAATCCTTTGTTAGGGGAGACTTATGAAGCTGATTATCCCGATAAAGGCCTTCGATTTTTCTCTGAGAAGGTTTCATTTATGACCTGAAGTAGTGCAGTCTTTCTGTTTTCCATATTTTATTGTTTATGTATCCATAATCTCTAACTTCATTTTCATTGGAACCAGGTGAGTCATCACCCAATGATTCTAGCATGCCATTGCGAAGGAACAGGCTGGAGATTTTATGGTGATAGCAATTTAAAAAGCAAATTTGGGGGGCGGTCTATCCAGCTTGATCCAGTTGGTATTTTAACAATTGAATTTGATGATGGAGAAGTTTTCCAGTGGAATAAGGTACCATCCCAAATACTTGGAAAGTTCTGTTCTTTGTACTGTTTCATGGAAAGTGTGAACCTCTTTGTGACAGGTGACATCATCTATATACAACCTGATTCTTGGGAAACTATATTGCGATCACTATGGTTCAATGCGGATACAAGGAAACGGTAATTACTCGTGTAATCTAAAATTCAAGGAGCGGTCTATCATGGACAGGAATCCTCATCAGGTTTTCTCCTTTTCTCTGCAATTTCCTTCTAGACATCAAAAATAGATGATTTTTTGGGATAGCAGTTAAAACTATTTTGAAGGATTATAATTTTGTTGCTTGCTAGATAATTTCAAGGTTTATAAAATTTGTTAGAATCTACATGAAATAATTGGACTTTTGCAGGTAAAAGGAACAGTCCAGGATAAGTCTGGAAAGGCAGTAGCAACTTTATTTGGAAAATGGGATGAGAGCATGCATTATGTCAATGGTGACTGCTCGTTTAAAGGGAAAGCTGAATCTTTGTCAGAAGCTCAATTGCTCTGGAAACGTAGCAAGCCTCCTAGATTCCCTACGCGATATAATTTGACACGCTTTGCCATCACACTGAATGAGCTTACTCCAGAGCTGAAGGTGATCTTTACATTAATTAATGTTTTATCTTAATTGGTACCTGTCCATTTGACGATTTTACTCTTAATTCATTATCGAACTGTTTTAATGACATGATTATCAACCTTTCCCACACTTAAGACATTCTTTTTTTAAATTCCATATTCTTGGTGGAAATGCGGGCTTGTTTGCTTCATGAATGAGGCAGGATTCACTACTGCTCCTGCCATATCCCTATTTTTGGTGCAGAATCCATAAACACACTATTCTATCCCAAGGGGGTCTGGTTGTGTTAGTCCAACAACAAGGATTGGTAAAATTGTACTTGAAAAGACCATTTAACCTTGCATATTTTATGAAATTTTAGTGGCTAGTTCCTCACTACACTTCTGTATTTCTTCTTTCTCTGCCCTATATTTGAGTTCCATTCTGTGTGAGGAGCTCCTTAGTTGGCGTTGAGGACAGGAGCATGGAGAAAGACTGGTGAAGTATTCTGGTGCTTTTTTTTGGAGGGGTAAATTGATGGGAGATAGCTGGAGGGCAATATGAAATAAGAATTTTAATTTTCAGTTGATGATTTATCTTGGAGAAACCATACATAGGATGGTTGAACTAACACACTGAGGATTTCAAAAAGAAAAAGGGAAATGGTCGCCACAAATAATCCTCAAAATGATTTCCTCAGATGATTTCCTCGAAAATATATTTGAGTTTGAATGTTTAGCTGTATTCTTATGTTTTGGATCATTGGATCAAATTATGCACTTCTGATACTAATTTTGAAATAACACACTACTGATATTATAAGCCTTTCATGGAAATACATAAGAATCTGTGCGATTGCAGTGATGGATTCTTTTGGTCATAAAACTCTTTAACAACTGGAATAATTATTTATTGTCTTAAAGATCAACTTGTGTAGGAAATGCTTCCCCCAACAGATTCGAGACTGAGACCTGACCAGAGGTGCCTGGAAAATGGGGAGTATGAAATGGCAAACGCTGAGAAGTTGAGACTAGAGCAGCGGCAGCGGCAGGTAACTGGATTGCATAAGTAATCATTCGCTAAATATATGCATAAGTAATAGTTATGTGTTATGGAATCCAATAGCTGTTCAATTCAAGGAATTTTCAAGTCTCCTCTTCGGTACTTGTGTTCCTAGTATTATATTTAAACTCATATCCCTTCAAGGAACAGGACATGATTATATACACACATTCTATTTATGGTCATTTCTAACTTCTACATAGTAGCTTGTCCATGTACGGCTTGTATCATGTCGTGTCGGACCTCGACATGGAGTCCGCCAAGCCACAAGTTGTGTCCTATTATTATATATTTTTTTAATTTTCTAAATTCTAAAACTCAGAGGGATATTTTATGGACATTCCTCCTGCAAGTGTTCGACATGGCATGTGTTGTTGTTCATGTCGTGTTGTGCGTGTCCGTGCTTCTTAGCATACATGTTGCTAAATAGAGTCCATTCTCATCCGGTTGGACCAAAAAACCCTGGTTATCTGCATATATTTCTTTATCTGGATCCTTTAATTGCTCGTGTTAACATTGTTTTTGGGATTTCATATATTTTGAGGGTGAAACCAGTTGATGTATTGCCCCTTGATAACTATCTGATGGTTTTCGGAAACCAGGCGCACAAGATGCAAGAGAGAGGTTGGAAGCCACAGTGGTTTGCAAAGGACCAAAAGACTGATACTTTTCGCTATATTGGCGGGTATTGGGAAGCAAGAGAACAGAGAAACTGGGAATCATGCCCTCATATTTTTGGTGAAATAACCTCTGATCAGACTTTGGACTGAGAAAATGTGAGCTTTATCTTTGTTTTCACTGTTTCGTATTTCTACAGTGGAAAATTCGGGCAGGAGGCTCTATTAGTAGTCGGGATGAGATGCAAATATGTCTATTATTAGAAAAAGCAATTTAGTTCCCTTAAATCAAATGAAAGGGCAACCTTTATATGAATCTTATTCTTTAATATTGAAAGGATAAGGTTTTATTATTTTGATGTATCTAATAAATCGGTGTTTTGTGAATGGAATTTTTGTTGCATCTTGTGGATGGATGGAAGGACGAACGAGATTAGGATAGGAGGGGGTAATTGCCTATAAAGTTTCAAAATCTGATTCGTTATGCTGCATCTCCTTTTGTCGATGGAAGATGGCCGCACGAGATTAGGATAATAATTGCGTATAAAGTTTTTAACTCCGCCTTTTTGAAGAAATTCTGGCTCGTCATGCTGCATCTCTTCCGAGGCCATGATGTAGGCTCGCCCTAAAATTTACAGTATGGGATTATAAACTTGGGATTCGTGTTTTGGATAAACTGAATTGAATAGTATTGGGCGATATTAAAGAGGTACATGTTCAAAGGTCTCTTTTGGTCATATAACAAAATTTCTTAATTGTTCTGTACAGACGAGTATAACTCCTCGTTGAGAAGACTATATTCTATCATTCGTTAATACTACACAATGTACCTACTCAAACAATTCATTATCATGGACAAAACTGAACGTCTAATTAATTTGACTTGAACTTGGGACAGATGCAATGACTTCAACCTGTCCATGATCATAATTTATTATTTTATTCAATTAATTTTCATAGGGACAACGACGGATAATTTCAAGCTTATTTAATTACCGATTAATGTATAGCTAGTCAAAATCGATGGAGTTAGTGAGCCATGCTAATGAGATTTGAGCAACCACCTTTTTTATGTGTATATTTTAGACATTTATGTGAAAATGGGAGAATCTCTTCGAAGAAAAACTTGCGTAAAAAACAAGTCGAACCCTTTTGAGTTCCCCCATCGAAGATATGGAGAGTAATATTTTATGAGTATATATTATTCTTGAAACACTTTATCTTCATTAGATTAATAAAAACATGAAGTAATAACACACAACTCATTATATGATATTCAATTGACAAATTTATTCAGTACTAAGAAAGAAAAAAATAAAATTTTATTTATCCTGTGCAATATTGTCAGTACCTACATAAAATTACATAATTCATTTAGGAATTTGGATTCCCTTGGCCTTGTTGCATGACCAAATTAAATAGAAACCACAATGGAGTTAGCATAAATCGCATGAGTGAGTCTTTGGATAATATATAAAATAATGCTATCTAGCACGATAGACCATAATAAATGAGTTATAAATTCTTATAATTAATTAAATCTATAATTTAATTACACAAGTGATGTCACCTAGATATTTAGAATTTATGATTCGGCGACGCCTCACCAGCACCCCCAGGTGGCGGAGCAGCGGAAAGAATGGACAAGTCTAGGAAATCCTATCATGGACAAGTGATATAACGTGTGATATTATCGACAATGTGTAGGCATCGTTGTTATATAGTTGTTTCGTGTTGAAATTATATTTGTATGTCAACAATAGTGATCGCAATGGAATGAGGCAATTACGGAGGAATGCTTTTAGTTTTAGTGGGGAAGTGAAGAAGCCGGGACAGACTATAACAAAAGAGCATAAGAATTATGCTCTGATGCTTAATCTCCAATTGGGTATTAGGTAAAAATCGTGTTTAATAAATTGTATTTGGCTGTTGATCATGCAATTTCTCAAGCATTAGGTGTAGGTATAATTTGATTTCTATTGAATTGGTAATTGTCCTTGTTTAGGTAGTCTGTGGGGATGCATGCTTCCTTGTCCCGGGATCTTAACTCAGTGATTTCGATCCTAAAGAGAAGTTCTGGACTAGGTTTCCTCCTCAAGGTTCGAAAATTACCCCGT
>CAIGRN010108952.1:0-22903 GCA_903798345.1 Fraxinus anomala | reverse complement strand
ACAAAAAATAATAATAATAATTATTATAAAAGAGAGGCAGCCGAAACATTTTATCTTCAGCCAAGTCCAATTACCAACGAGGAAACCTTTATTTGTGTGTTTCAAACACTTTGGAACCACACCACTTGACGTTGAAATTTAATTGTACAAGATTGGTTAAAGGTTAAAAGAGTCTTACCAGGCGGAAGACATCCATGGATGCTGAGCCCATTCCTGAGAGCATCAACGCAACCTATTGATAAATTAAAAATTTATAAGCACATATATTCGCCGATATCCATGCAGTGTCTTAATACAAGTCTTAATGATCAATCTATGACAGTGTTGTCAAACAAGTGGAAGCATAAAAAATAAAATTCTTCCTATTTTTCAGATAGTTTGCCTGCTTTAAGCCCATCTGCTAGATGATCAAAGTAGAACTTGCAACACAATAGCATAACTTATTAGTCCACTAAGGAGTACTAGGATAGCCTATGGGTTTAAATAATCTCTAGACATAAATTCAAGAGGAAAATTATTCTTACATTAACTCGTTCTACTCTTCGCATTTCATCTTCAAGCAATGATAGCTGAGCAGCAGATGTCCAATGAATGCAATCAACTGGACTGAAACGAAGACATATCAGTTATCTAACTGCCAAAACTGACGAGCTTAAACGGAGAAATTCCATACTTACACTAAAAATTATTAGTAAATCACTGAAGTTTAAATGAACTCAGTTATTGACCATAAGCCTTATATCTTCTGAGGGGCTAATAAGAGTTTATAGCTTTGGAGGACTCTTTTTGTGGGGACAAGTTCTATGGAGTATTTCCACGTTGGTTCAGCACTATCTATAAAAAGGATTCACTTAAAGAAAGTACAAAACATGATTTCACAATTGATTTATTATTTTTAGAATAATTAGCTTATAGACTAAGCATTTAGCTTCTTGGCTTTTAGTTGGGCAATTTATATCTTGGCTTTTCTCAGTTAAGTGTACGTAAATCTGTTCATTTTTTGCAGTTTCAAGATTGAAATGGATTTTCACATGTTTAGGACTAAGAAAAACTCTATAAAATTGTACATTATAAGAACATCTTTAAAAGATGAGTAGATATAAACAAGCAGAGATCTTGATAGATTCAGTCAAAAATAAGGTAAATCTACCTGGGGAAAATATGTCGGGAAATTGTTGTAGAAAGAAGCAGACAGATGATTTGGCTGATATCAACAGCACCTTAAAGCAAATCCGAGTAAGACGAGTAAAAATCTCGTCATGGTGAAACTCAGAAAATCAATTTAGTTTTGATAGACTTCTTTGAACCCAACAACTTAATGTTTCAACTTTAAATATACGAAGTATTTCGAAGACAAAAAGAAGTGCTCTGTTTATTAACAGTGAACCTACCAGCTATCAACTGCATCTTGGACTGATTCAAGGTATCCCGACTGGCTATAAACTCTGGCTCTTCCAAAGTCTTCCTCGATGGCAAATACATTTGGGCAAACATTGGCACAATTCTTGCAACCTACTCAAGGGGAAATAGAAAAAAAGAAATATCGCCAGAGATTTCAATCCAAATGTATAGTGACGCAAATGTTATTCATTTTCACATAACAAAATCCACTTATCACTTTTAGAGGGTGGATTTTCGTTATTACGATCAGATGGTCCTCAGTTTTCGGAACGATGAAGAAGATGTTTTTGAATAAATTAAAACCATAATAGAATAAGGAAAAACTGATGCCCAATTGAGCCTTGCAGAAATATTTTCCGTAAAATTCAGAAATCATTATTTGCTATACGCACTATGAAATTAAAAAGCTACAGAAGCTGAGCTGACATATCGAGATAAGTTCAATGGAAAACTCTGTACATACCTATGCAGCTAAACTCATCAACGAATACATGATCCTTTGGCATGGAATCATCCAAAAAAGGGTTTATTGCAGTCAAAGCATACCCGTGTATTTCATCGTAAATCATTCGCTGAACAGGATCACTGAGAACCTAAACAGAAAAAAGTCATTTTATAGCAGAAGCAAAACAGGGGAATTTAAAAACTGATGATAAGAACAGAACCCACCGTATAAACCTCATTAATGAACATGCAGAAATTAGTGGTCTCTGGATTATTGCCACTCAGGTCGGGATGGCAAGCTTTCATGCAATTATAATATGCTTTCTTAATCTGGTCCGGTGAGGCATCTGGAAGCTGGTGACATAGACATGAATGAGCATCAAAGTAATGGAAGTTACAGAGAAATCCGAATCAGGTATTGTTTTATAACTGTGAACAAATAAGTAGATTCAACGTTTAAACGTATATATCAGTTAAATAAATGATAATCAGCATTAATTTTTCTTTCGAACTATAGTTTATTAAAAGACTAATCAAACTGAGAGCTCTTACCCCCAGAAACAATTTAATGCATCTTAATACAGTGAAAATTTACTTCTGGACCACCCAATAATGGACCAATCCAACAGTGGCTGCACGAGCATCAAGTTCTCCCTTAGAATTCGAATAAACTCGACTCATTTGCTTTTCCCTGTGACGGTTTACCAGCAGATGGAAATTGCTTATGGACCATCAATAAATCGGTCCGGGTAAATAGCACAAAGCATCCCTACCTTTCAATGTCATTGTGCAAAACATCCATACCTTTCTTTTTTTGACATTTTCACCCCTACCTTCCACCTTTCATTGCGCAAAAGGTCCTTTTCAACCATTTTTCCAATAAAATGACGATTTTACCCTTCTATTTAAATGAAACAAAAAGAAAAGAAAAAATAATTAACTAATTACAACCATAGTCCTAAATTTTTCAAAATATTACAAATAAGTCCTAAATTCTCCACCACCANCCTTCTATTTAAATGAAACAAAAAGAAAAGAAAAAATAATTAACTAATTACAACCATAGTCCTAAATTTTTCAAAATATTACAAATAAGTCCTAAATTCTCCACCACCACCACTTTCACAACCCCACCAAGCCACCACCTATAGATCCACATAGCAGCACCTTCTGGCCACCACGCCTGTCGGATTCCACCGCCACTAGCCTCGCTTCACTCTCCCCAACATCCTCTCCCACAGTATTGGTCACAAAATCTGTCGAAAACAACCACATTTGCACCCTAAAATACCAAATTGCCGTATACAACCCTTCACAGCAACCCCACTTTCGGCGCCACCCACGGTCACGCACCACTACCGACGGTTACCCCTCCCCTCGACGAACCTATACATGGCCTCACATCAATCAAACCTGCCTCGAATCATTCTACTGTAATCTAGACATTCGACAATGGTGACATCCATTTTGCCAAACTCTTCTTCAATTCATGCATCCCACTTTACTAAATACCCAAATTGGCATCAATTGAACCATCAACAAACCCAGACGACAATGGGTATGAATCTAATTGAACCAATTATCCCCACAACCGTTTCAATTTCTGGTCCAAAACTCTCCACGGCGCAATGTACGCAGAGAGCTGTCTGACCAAAATTGGTGGGTTCTAAGTGTTCCAATCTTCAAATTCATGTGGGGGGATGGTGGGAAAGTGAAGCGAGGTTGGTGGTGGTAAAGTCCGGTGGGCATGGTGGCCGAAAGGTGGTGTTATGTGGATCTATAGGTGGCAGTTTGGTAGGTTGTGAAAGTGGTGGTTAAAACTTAAGGACTATAGTTGCAGTCGGATATCCATCTTTTTGTTTTTGTTTTATTTGAATATGAGGGTAAAATTGTCTTTTATTGAAAAAATGGATAAAAAAGACCTTTTGCCCAATAAAAGGTGGAAGGTAGGGGTGAAAATGCCAAAAAATGAATGGTGGGGAAGTATTGCACAATGATATTGAAAGGTAGGGATGTTCTATGCTATTTACCCAATCAGTCCACACTGGCTGAATGAGCATCAGATTCCCCTTAATGTTTAAAAAGACTGATTCATTTGCTTTACCCCGAGACTGTTTTTAGATTAACAACCGTTCTGAAAAGCCAATGCACGATAATACAACAACCTCAATTCTTTCCCAATTCTCAACCATCATATTATATTTCTGCTAAAGGTAATTTACCACAAAAATTTCCACATTTCTAAAAGTTAATCGCATATCTATGCTATTCTCTACATATGTATTCTTCTCCAAATGAGAAGACTCACATTAATATCTTCCATAAGAGCTTCCCAAACATTTTTCTATATTTTACTCAAGACAGTAGATTTTCCAAAATAGTATATAGTTTTCAAGTAGGTATCGTCAGGCCTCTTCTTTTGCCTCAATTACTATACTCTTAACCAAAAAGAAGCTAAGCTTCCGATATAACTATTACAACAGTACCCGTGGAACTCTTCTGAGTCTCATCCCTTTCAGTGCACATTCATCAAAATATTCCTATCAATTTCAAACTTGTTATGGCTAGTTCCTAATTTTCCACATAATTGCAAAAGTTCATTCTCAGTTAAAACCCAAAAACTAAAATGATATCATCCTCCGTTTTATTTTTTTTGTAAAGACGAAGAAAGAAATCCTATTTTCTCACCTATTTACTACAGCAACGAAGAATTAAATTTTCACTATATTTATTCATTTTTCTACTTCTGCTGATTGAAATTATACTTGTCTCTTCATATAATATATCCTTGTGAACTATTTTTTCAGACACTTCTTAAATGGTGTAGCCTTTTACACGGGTCGTGATGCGACCTTCAATTGTAAACAAACAAGGAATACAATATATGCACAGCAGAGTGTTGATCTCTACATAATACAGAAACCACAGATTAACCATTAACTTAAACTATATTTGGGAAAACCGTTAATGCACAGGAAGTTAGAAATTTGACATATTACCAGACCCAAAACAGAGTAATAATCATCAGCAATCTCTTCATATGATTCGGAGTACTGAGAAGCAACTCTGACTCTGCTCAAATTTTTTCTTCCTCTACCATGAATACTCCAATTCATACCCAACATGGGAAGTCTATTTCTTGAACAGAAACCCTGTACTGGATACTGAACCTTGAGAGTATATGTACACACTGGTGACAGTAATTGAGCCATCACCAAAAAGAATCAAAACTAAAACTGGTTCAAGAATTGGAAATAATTAGTGATATTTTGTGGGTTTAATGGAAATTTCTTGAATTTGTAAGGAAGGAGAAAAATTAAGAGTAGAAAAATGAAAATGGGGAAATGCTGAGTTGGCGAAATACAGGCCATTTATTTCCAAAGAATCTTGCGTGAACTGTGAATGTCGACAAAGAAGTGTGTGATGGTAGTGTACATGGATTGCAGGGGCAAGCTCGTGCCTTTTATGTGGGTATTTTTGCTGTGCACGCTTCAGGCGTTAGGTTTAGAAGTTGTCAGCATTTGCTTGGTTACGTAATCGCTCCAATCTTCCTTGACGTTTTGCAGTTAGAACTTAGAAGGTGAATAAAAAATTGAATTTCATGAAATATAATTAATGATTTTTTATTAACTTCAATTATAATTAATTAAAAATGCGTGGACCGATCCAGATTTAATGAAAATTTAGTGATTGAAATAGAAATTAACCACTTACATACTAGATGGACTGCTTTCATACGTTGATCAAGTTTTGTAGTCGACTTTCGCGATTCTCGAATATGATACGAAGTTGAAATTTTGATAAACAAGGATTGTGATTAACACTATGAAGCAAAAACTCCTTATTGTTTAGTTCTATATCTTTGCTTTCTGTACTTGTTAATAATGATGAGAGGTAAGTTCTATAATTTTGCACGACTTTCATCGAGTGTGCACTCGAATAATCTCCAGCATCACACACGACAACAATTTATTAGCATTAACAAGATGTTTCAGCATGTTAATTTTAGTAATGGGATCCAATTGAATAGTAGTCTTCAAATTCAATGATTGATCAAGATAAAAGAAAAGTTGCTCAATTGAGATTTTCACAAAAGTTCAATGACTAAAAATGAAATTAACCTTTTAAGCAGTGTTAAAATTGACATTTAAATATACCAAGTGAAGCACATAAGAAGCCCTATGTGACGAACAGTCCGTCCGGCCCCTAGGTTTTCGACGGTCCCCGAGGCAGCCTTGCCACTCACACGAGTAGAGCTGTTAATGGATTAGATTTTGATTCGAATCCGACGAAATTAATGGGAAATGGATTTAGGGTATCAGTCCGATAACCCGATCAAAATTCGAATCCGATAATCCGTTAACTAAATGGATCAAATATGGATATAGGTCAATCCGATCTGATTTGTTATAAATAATTGAGTCGGTAAAATATTTTTATAGCATATTATTTGTCAATAAAATAAATAAATGAGAAAATAAATAAATTTAGAATAAAAAATTAATCAAATTCAAAACATAAAAAAGTTGAAAAAATTATAATGATTAAACATGTTTAAGAATTGGACAATTTGAAGAAAAAAAGTTGATTTCAACCAATGTTTTAAAAATCGACCCGGGCATTGACCCGAAAAAGGAAGAGAGTCAAGGGTCAAAAAGTCGAATCGGTATCGAACCGGTTGTCAAATTGAATAAATAACTATACAAATAAATGTAAAATATTATTAAAAACAATATATATATATTTTTTTAATTTTAGTTTACTAATTTAAAGTAAATAAATATCCATATTTTTTTTAATTAAATTTATTATTGTAATTTATTTTACAACTTCAAAAACTAATAATTATTGAAATAAAATATTTATATTTAGAATTTAAATTCAATTTTATTTTATCCCGCGTCGAATGTCAATAGAAAAGAGGATCTCTCCTTTAAATACGAATATCATGATTGTAGAAGTCATTATTGGGCTTGCTAGTAAAAACAAGTGGGCCTCAAGTTAGTTCAAAAATTTTTAAAGAACATAAAATAATTTTATTTGGAAAAATTGGATCCGATTTTTCGATTTATGGTTAACTGGCCGGTTTAACGGTTTGTTTGACGATTTTCAATTTTTCGTTTAATGTATGATGATTTGATTCCAATATTGATTTTTTTCCCTAATTTTTATTAATTTCGGATCAGATTATCGGACCGGATATCCGATAACATTGCAAATCAGATATGGATTTAACAATCAAATATTCGTTGGATTATTGGATCGGATCGGATCGAATAAAATAATTTTCTTATCGGATCGGATATAGATAGATTCGATCCATTTACAGCCCTACACACGAGCCGACAAGCCAAGAGATAATATAAGCATAATATACTCTAGGTAGGAAGCTTGTGACCATACCTGCATAATGGGCATGATTAGTGCATTTTTCCGGTATTATGGCCTTACACCCACAACTATCAATCTTCTTATGCAACTTTTACATTTCATTCTCTTCTGTGCCACTAGGTTCGAAAATTCTTCATAATTGTGACACCATCTCCCTGATGTACAGGCATCTATTATGCCCCCCGCACCTTTTTTCATAGTAAACTGTGCGTGTCGCCTTCGATACCAACCTTCACCCTTTGTACCTTGCATTGGTTCTTCGAATGGACAGCTCCTCTGGTTGTAACGTCTTAACGCATGTCGAAGCAATCAACACAAATGACCCCTCTTTGTGATTTTCTTGACTATGCTTCATCATGCTCTACAAAACAAACGTTCATGTAGTAGGCAAAACTGCGCAACGCATGCCTCTACTTGCATCATCCCCAAAGCTTTCCACTATTAATTTCACTTGCTTGAGAACTGCTTTGCCACACATTTCGTGGCTTTGTCACGTCAACGGCGGCCCCAAAATCATCTTCATAGGAACGCACGCCATCAGTCTCCCGCAATCAACAATGCAACATTATGAACGGACCCAATCTAATGATAGCCTTCCCACTCACACAGGCCAGCAAGCTAAGAGATAATATAAGCACAATCTACTCTGGGTAGGAAGCTTGCTACTATACCTACATAATAGACATGATTAGTGTACTTTTCTGGTATTATGGCCTTAAACCCGTAGCTAACAATCTTGTCGTGACACATGGGTAGGGGAGTTTTCTAATCCTATGACTCCTAGCTTTAATTCCCCACTTTATATTCGGTACGATTTTTATTTTCCTTCAAAACATTCCGCTACAGTAAGCTGTCGCCACCAACCGCAATGCAGCAATGGTCTCTATTTTTTCCTCAATCTCTATATATATTTTCTCAATGTATAAATACATATAACTGTATATATAATAAATCAACGTTGCTAATTTGTGGATTTTCGCCTGTGCGTGATTGTGTGAATGTAGGCGTCATAGAAGAAACAGTCGAATCCAATGAAAGAGATCAAGGTCCAGAAGCTCGTCCTCTAGATTTCAGTTGGCAAGAGTGGAGATCGTCTCACAGAGCCGCTAAGGATCCTATTGTAATTTTCATGTTCTTATGTCCACTGTTTTTATTCTATATTTTGATATAGTTTTACGTTTTGTTACAATTATTTTATAGGTCTTCGAACAACTTAGTTGACAGAGCCCTGTTTTCTCCAAGAGTACTCTTGAATTGCAGCTTAGATGAATTTTAATTATTATGCTAATTTTAATTTATTGGAAGGAGTTATTCTGTTTTATATTAAAATGACTTTAAAACTGACATGAACGAGGTCCTCTTTTATTGACATTTTCGTTTTTAAATTCCTTTAAAGGAAATACGCCATGGTTTTACTCATCTTTTCTATTATAGTTTGAAAACTGTTTACTTTGAATTTTCAGTTTGGTAATAGGCTATTAGCTAGACAATAATGTATGTTTTTGTTATGGACTGGAATGCTATAATATCAGTTTATTGTGAGAAAATAAGAGATTAAGTCACAATATGAAATAAAGATTACAAGAATACAAGAATAAAGTAATTTTGTAGGGAATTGATATTTTATTATAATATGGAGAAAGAATACAAAGATTATGTGTTTATAATATTTCTAACTTCTTATGGGGAAAAACAAACCCAACTAAATTGTAGAGAAGACGTTTAAATCCTCATAATAGAGTTGTAGTTGAAGTAGAGTGCCAAAAAGAAGTCCAAAACGAAAAAGGATAGAAAACATCGCATATAGGTGAAATAGGTAGGTGTCACCTCGGTGCCAACAGGCAGCAGCCCCCCGGTGCTGGGCCAATATTACTGTGACGTCGCGGCGCCCACTCTTAGATCCTTTACTCAAAAAATCTTGTTTTTCTTCATTCCATTTTCTTTTTCAGGTCCAACACAAATTCCTACTCACAATGGGCTTCTAAGTAGAACTTCAATTAGAATTCGCCAAATAAACTTGAATAGGATTTCACAATAGCATTCCAAATAGAATTCTCCTTAATGTGTATTTTAATTAGAACTTTCAATCATCTTCATCAAAGAATTCGGGTCATACCCAAATTTTAACAGCTTCAATGTTATTGTTTGATCAATTTGTGTAAAAATTTGAGCTAGTCTCACTTAACCTTCTAAATTTAGGGAAATTTAGGATATCTATGTGTATTGAGCATTCTCTTTTTGTAACTTTTCCCAATTTTTCATATGTGAAAGTAAATGAAAATGAGGAATTACCTCCGGTACAAGGTAGTGAGCAAATGATTGAACTTTTCTTTTAGATTTCATAAGGCCTCACTCTTTTCAGCAATTAACAACTCCATACCACCTATGGTTTGCTAGAGTCTATGCAGACCAATCTTGTTGATCATCACATGTTGGTTGTGCACATGTTTTCTTTCTTTTTGTCATTGTGGGCATTATCAAGATATATTTTTTACAATCTATCTAGTTCAAAAACAAGGAAAAATTGAGATATGTAAAACCTAAGTAGAGTGGGCCTTTGATGGAGGATACCATTTTAAAAAGGATATACTTGATATTTCCTTCCTCGATTAGTAAATGGCCTTTTAAACAAAAAATTAATGAGAGGGCCTTTTTCATTTTCATCTTAAAAATAAGGTTTGAAGTAAAAAGTCTACAATGAAAAATATGTTTTTGTTTTGGTCGAACTCA
Organism: Fraxinus anomala; assembly: GCA_903798345.1. NCBI lineage: Eukaryota > Viridiplantae > Streptophyta > Magnoliopsida > Lamiales > Oleaceae > Fraxinus > Fraxinus anomala. Next base: position 12,937 of record CAIGRN010108952.1, on the reverse strand, counting down.
AATTTATGAGGATAAAATTTAGTTTCTGTTGTTAAGGTAAAAATGATTTTGTAGGACTAAACGATCAAAACTGTCTCATTGTGGATATGTTCTTACATGGAAAATGGACGGATATATTATAGTTGTAATAACATTATTCTGTTTCATGGTTTATGCGTTTTCTTTGTTGAAGCTTAACTCTCTGCTTGTTTACAAAATTTAATAAAATGTATGAAGAAAAAAATTGAGATTTATTGTAATAACATTATTCTGTTTCTTGGTTGACTGCAAGATACACTGTGATGTCATTAGGGATCAGGCGTAATAAAAAGATTGCATGCTATGTTACAGTCAGGGGTGACAAGGCAATGTAGCTCCTTGGAAGTGACTTGTAAGGTTAAGAATATGAACTGTTGAGGAGGAACTTTAGTGAGACTAGTTATTTGGGATAGATATTCAGGAACACATTGATCTTGGAATCAAGTGGATCTACTCTATAAGATGACTCTACGAGACTCCGTTCATTCCCAAACTGTTTGATGATGCTAAATTCATGCAAATTCTTCTAGATTTATTTGAGTTCGCTGTTATCCATGGGTGCGTGATGTTTTTAACTATCCTATGGATCATTGTGATTCTGCTTAGTTTGTCTGTGATACATCGAGACATACTTGTATATTTATTTGGATTAGAACTTCTGACTTCATATTCTATCCCCTCCTATCCACACGCGCTTATGTAAGGAATTATGCAGAATCTAAATTGAATTAAACTGTTAGTTGCTTGGAATTTCTACTTCATGCAGATAGCTATGGTGGCTGGCTGTTTCTTGTCATCAGAGCTTTTTGTAGATTCTAGAAAACCTTTGTGTTAGGTTGATACAGTATTTCGTTGGTTAGTTTCACTATGTTATGTGCACTTGTCGACTTGTTGCTTCTTCCAAAACTGATTTGTTAAAATAGATATTCACAAGGATAATCAACTATAGTGTTCTCAAGGCTCTTTAAACAAGGTTGTTTATATGTTCATACATCGTGTTATTCACTATTCTTTCCACGTACTACCCTTCAATTGGTATTTACGGTATGCGTTTCTATGTTGTCTTGGAGGCCCCTGGTTACTGTGTGGGACATCATCGCAGGTGCAAATCTCGCATTGGAATCCAGCACAGGGTTGCAAAGGAAGACGCAATGAAGTGGTTCCTCAATAAGTCCACCAACATTGTGACTTAGTCTGAGAGAACCATTCGGCTATCCCCACCAAAGCTTATACAATTTTATGCATTATGTAGACTGGGATTCAGTAACATTTGAGATCAAAGTTTGGAGAAGTGCAGTAATGTCTTTTGCTGATAGTTTTTTTCTGATTCACATTTTACACTTTTCTTGAGATGAATTTAGCTGTGCTATTTTCAGATTTCTCCTTCCAATAAATATATGTGTCCTCGTAATGTTTTACTTCATCATACACTGAGTTTGATGATCTTTACACTCTTCGAAAGTGTCATTGTTGTACTCATAAGACAATTTTTTTCACGTAAAAATGGCTTATAGGCAATACTAAAGAACATCTTTTGAAATTACATGCACTTTGCTAAAGAATAAAAATTTAGTGTTATTTATAATCCTAAAACCTTTCTTGTATAAATTAGAAATTCAAGCTATATTTGCCTTACATAATAATAAACCTTTTAAGGATTTACAGTTTTAAGTTTTGATGAGATGCACTGATCATTTAATTTCCCACAAATGAATGGGATCATGAACAAGTAATAAAGTAATAAATAGAGTGTCGAACCTTCGATGACTATATACTTAATCGAGTTAAAATTAATAATATTATTAATTGAATAGCAAAAGTGATTTGAGTTTATCTATGCTAATTTCTAAGTTATTAACTAAGTGAAAGCAAATAAATTTGATTTTCAAATATGTGAGAAGTATTGTTACGATGTCGAATTCTCGTTGTTAATTCATTTTTAGTTCAACAACTTTTAGGGTGTATTTGAGCCACAATATTTTGGAAGAATGTATTCTGAAATAGTAGTGAAATAGTAGATTGATGGAGAATGTGTCGTTGAAAAAAAAGGAAAAATTATTAATGTGATGGAAAATATTATTTTATTGAAGAATGCATAGTTGAAAATGAGTAGAAAATGAGAATGAAAAAAATAATGTGTATCAAACAGATTAAAATGACATTATGAAACCATTCTTGTTGGTCAATTTTCTTATTTAGTTAAAAGTCTCTTTCGACAGTGATTCATATGACATTCCTATATTTCTATGAAAGATGTGAATATGCAAAAAAGCATTAAACGTGTTAAAAAGCCTATAGAAATCATGTAAAATATAGTGGTATATCTCCATTCCCTATCGAAATTTACCATGTTTATTATTTTGTGCTAATGATCTGTCTCTCTTGATAACAAAAAAAAAAAAAAATCACAAACAATTCAACTAGTGGCTAATTAATTGAAAAGCATGAAAAATGATAATAAACATCCAAGAATTTAAAAACAAATTAAAGTCAAACTAATTTATTATAACAAAAAAAAAAAAATCATAATAAGGGTTTATCTCATCCTAGCAATTAAATAACTAGCCTAACATATCGAAATTACAGGAAAACATCATAATTTTGGATAACATCACCCGGTGTTGCAAATTAATGAATGAAGGAAGATGAATATGGATGTTCTTGAATTTCTTCAAAGCAATCTTGATAAATCTTCCATAATCATTTCACATCTTTGTCCCACAAATCACAGGTTTATTCTTCAATTGCGCGAGTTCTTGAACTTCGCCTTTGAAATATTCTCACAATATATGATTTTGCACCTCTTTTATGAAGAAAATTGATGGAATATTGTAGTATGAGATGTATATGAAAGGTGTCTCCAATGTATTCTGCTGTTAGGTATTTGTAGAAGTCGAAAATTAGTTGAAATCACATCCAAATTGGTTTTCAAAAGAATTCCAATCGAATAAGAAAAATTGTTATAGTGTGCACATATTTTTTATCTCTATACCGCAATCAACATTTTGATCATAACTTTCTCTCCAAATATCTGATTGAGACTATTCAAAGCTAACTCGAAGGTCTACAACTTTGATAAAAAATAATTTTTTTCAATTCGGACGTTTACTATGCCAAAATGGGTGACTAAAAATTTGGAATATAATTTGTCCAATTGGAAATTGATTTGTAATAATATTTTAATCATATTCCATTCCTTTTTTACTTCTAGTTATATCCAATTGTCTCATAGCAATCTTCAAAGTATCATCTTGTGGTCCGAATTAACTATTGAATATTTGCAATTTGGACTTCGCCATTTTCGCTTCTTTCTTTCAATTCCACTTCCAATTATCGAGTTTTACCTAACAAACGAAAAAAGACAATAGATTTGGCTATATTTTCTTACAAGAACTACCAAATATCGTTATTTTAGGCCCCGAGTAAGTATATAAAATATACTTATCATACACATTTTAGCTACATCTATCTTTGTAAATATCTACTACTTTATAAATTAAAGAAGAAAAAATTCTGGGGATTCTACTTCAAAATGTGGGGTCTTAATGTTCCATGACATCGCTAAAAGTTAAATATTTTTTTGTTATTATTTATAGAATTCAACCCTCATTTGTGGAAATACTTTTACAATTTCCACAATGGAGACTGAGAAAAATCTATGTCCCCATTGGGTTTTTCAAGTTTGGAAGTCAAGGTCAATGAAGCCTCTGATAGTTAGATAATTCCTTTGGATCATTTATAGAATGCAACTTTCGTTCGTGGAAAAACTTTTACCATTTCCACAATGAAGATAAAGAAAAATCTTTGCACCCAATGGGTTTTTCAAGTTTGGTAGTCAAGGACAATGAAGTCTCTGGTAATTAAATAATTCTTTTGGATTATTTATAGAATGAAATTTTCAATCGTCAAAAAACTTCCACAATTTCCACGATAAAGATCAAGAAAAATCTGAGTACCCAATCGATTTTTCAAGTTTGGTAGTCAAGCTAATTTTGTTTTATTTTTTGGAAAGAAGTGGAATCTTTGGTTAATGGAGCGATAAGAACCACCCCTTTAAGACGAAATTTACGTGAAAAGAATTGGTGGATAATGAAATTTCAAAAAGGTTGAATAATTTTTTTTTTTTGGATTATTTGTAGAATGCAACTTTCATTTGTGGAAAAAAAATTCCACAATTTCCACGATGAAGATGAAGATGAGACGAAGAAAAATCTGAGCACCAGTCAATTTCTCGAGTTTCAAAGTCAAGCAAATTTTGTTTTCTTCTTGGAAAGAAGTGAAGCTTACAATTAGAGGAGCTATAAGCGCCACTCCCTTAAGATGAAACTTACGTGAAAATCTGGGGTATTAGTGGACAATCAAGTCTCAAAAAGTTAAATAGTTCTTTAGGATTATTTATAGAATGCAACATCCATTCGTGAAAAAATTTCCACAATTTCCACAACGAAGATAAAGAAAAAACTGTGCGCCCAATGGATTTCTCGAGCTTGGTAGTTCACCAAATTTCATTTTATTTTTTGAAAGAAGTGGAGTCCACAGCTAATGGAGAGATAAGCATCACTCCCTTACGATGAAATCCAAGTGAAAATGTTGGGGTATTAGTGGACAATCAAGTCTCAAAATGTTAAATAATTCCTTTGGATTATTTATAGAATGCATGAAAAAACTTTAGGGATTGGAAAATTGTAGGGAGAGAGTTTAATGAATAGCAAGAACTACTGTTCCTCGGTTGACACATTAATTAACAGACAAAAAAGGGAATTGGGGGCCAAGACTAATGGAGCACAACTCTTAGTCATACATTAATCTATGACTAAGAGTATATATATATTCACACTTACAATTATACCAAAAACCTCATTACAGCCACCTACCAATCTCTCTCTCTCTCTCTCTCTCTCTCTCTCTCTCTCATATACATACATCTGTATCTATTTGTTCACCAACACCTTACTGTTTCATTCTCTTCCAATAAACCCTAGATCTCCAAAATTGAAACCGTAGTTAATCAACTTGTAAAATACTCTCTCTCTCTCTCTATCTCTCTCTCTCTCTCTATATATATATATATATTAATCTATGACTAAGAGTGTATATATATATATTCACACTTACAATTATACCAAAAACCTCATTACAGCCACCTCTCTCTCTCTCTCTCTCTCTATATATATATATATATATATATATCTCCATTAGCCTATGACTAAGAGTGTTACCAAGATTAATGGAGCACAACTCTTAGTCATATCTATATGTATATAACTAAGAGTTGTGCTCCATTAGCCTATGACTAAGAGAGAGAGAGAGTGTGTGTGTGTGTGTATTCACACTTACAAGTATACCAAAAACCTTATTACAGCCACCTTCCAATCTTCTTTATGCATTTCAAATTATCCATGGGAAAAAATGTGTTCTTTACGTTGCTAACAATAATTTATTTGCTTATCTATATTGTTGCATCTCAAAATAGCTCCATTGATGAGTATGCTCTTTTAGCCTTCAAATCTCAAATTTCCGATCCAAATAAAATCTTGGCAAAAAATTGGTCACAAGGAACTTCTTTTTGTAATTGGATTGGTATTGCATGCGGCAGAAGACATCGAAGAGTTAGAGGCTTAAATCTAACAAATATGGGCTTGAGAGGCACTATTGCAAAAGAGATAGGCGAACTCTCTTTGTTGAGATCCTTGATTATTAGCAACAACAATTTCCAAGGATTTATCCCTCATGAAGTGGGTAATTTGAGCCAACTTCGAGAAATAGAAATGCAATGCAATGAGCTAAACGGTTCCATTCCATCAAGTTTTGGATTTCTTGTAAATCTACATGTGTTAAATCTCTCTCATAATATACTCAGTGGGGATATTCCTAACAAAATTTTCAACATCTCTTCTTTGATAGAAATTGATTTAACAAACAATAGTCTCTCTGGGAGTCTTCCCACGGATATCTGTAACAATCTTCCGAAGGTAGAGAAGCTAATAATTTCAGGGAATCAAATGAGTGGAAACATTCCTCCAAGCCTGGGAACATGCACAAATCTTGAACTACTTTCTCTATTTGACAATAATTTTGCTGGAAGCATTCCAATGGAACTTGGGAACTTGTCAAAGCTTCAAATTCTGTGTCTTGGAAGAAATAACTTGACAGGTATGTTTAAAGCGTTGTTCTTATTCGTCCATCTTCTAAAACACTAGAAGATGGACCAATATTGTTGTTCCTTTACATCATAAATATTTCTAGTTATCCGCATGTTGCTGCCCATGGAATAATTAATTGGATTTATTACCTTCTCATCATTAATTGGATTTATTTTTTGTAGTTGTAAAACATTTGTTAGTATGAGAACCTATAATGCAATTTCTGTTATGTCAGAAAACATTAATCTAATTATACCTCTTTTTATGAAGAGGAAATTTTGTTGTCTGTAAATTTCTTTATACTTTTGTCATTCTAAAATCAGCCTTTGAATTATTCACAATTTCAATTTTTTTTTTGTTTAATAATAAATTTTCGAAATTTTAAACATCTGACTTTTGACATTCTGTTTTTAACATCTTAAAATCTACTCACAGGAAGCATTCCATATGAAATTGGAAACTCATCAATGCTTCAATATTTATTTTTGTATTCGAACACCTTGACAGGTACCTACCTATCTACTTCTTGTTACTACTTTTAAGATTCTTTTGAGTGTGTTGATAAACACATATTACAGGTACAATTCCAAATTCAATTGGCGGTTTATCAAATTTGAAGATATTGGATATTTTTAACAACAGTATTCATGGTCAAATACCTCGATCCATCTTCAATCTCTCCATGTTGCAAATAATTGGTTTTACATACAATAATATATCTGGCGATCTTCCATTGTCAATAGCCAACGGGCTCCCTAATCTCGAAGGTCTCTATCTTGGTGGCAATCAATTGAGTGGAAAAATTCCAGGCTGGGTTTCAAATTGTTCTAAGCTTATTGTATTGGAGCTTTTCGAGAACTCGTTCAGTGGACATGTACCGATTAATCTTGGGAATTTACGAGACCTACAATATCTATACTTATTTAATAATCTCTTGACAAATGATCCTTCAATGCTGGAATTGGATTTTCTAGTTTCGTTGACAAATTGTAGACACTTGAAGAGGATGTCGATTGGAAACAATTTTTTTGATGGAACGCTTCCAAAAGCTTTGGGTAATTTTTCAACATCCCTTCAAATATTTCATGCTCGTTCTTGTGGCATCAAAGGTATGATTACACGAGAAATTGGCAATATGAGCAACTTGATCTGGCTAGAAATGGGAGGCAATGAGCTCACAGGAAAACTTTCTAACACGTTGAGCCAATTGAGGAAGTTGCAAAATTTGTTGCTTGATGACAATAACTTGCATGGGTCAATACCAGACAACCTTTGCAATTTGGTGAATCTTTTTAACCTAAATTTGGAAAATAATCAGCTCTCTCAGCAGCTACCAACTTGTCTAGGAAATCTTTCTTCTTTACAGAAATTTTCTTTTGCTTACAACTCATTAACTTCAACCATCCCATCCACACTATGGACTAACAAGGAAATTCAAATGATGGACCTCTCATATAATTTTCTCAATGGCTCGCTGGCCCCAGAAATTGGAAACTTGAAGGGTATGAGAGAGTTATATCTATCAGGAAATCAGTTTTCAGGCGAGATTCCAAGCATTGTTGGGAAACTTGTGAATTTGGAAAATATAATAATTTCAAACAATCGATTTAGCGGTCCTATACCTGAGACGTTCAGTAATTTGATTTCATTGAGAAAGCTGGATCTGTCAAAGAACAATTTCTATGGTGAAATACCCAAGTTATTAGAGAAACTGGAGTACCTTGAGTATTTCAATGTTTCGTTCAATAATCTCAGTGGTGAAATTCCAAATGGAGGGCCTTTTAAGAACTTTACCTCAGAGTTTTTCATAGGCAATAGAGAATTTTGTGGAGCATCTCAATTTAAGGTCAAGCCGTGCAAAGATAATAGAACTAGATTATCTAGCAAGACCAGAGTTTTGAAGTACATTTTACCATCAATTGTTGCGGTACTGAGTCTGGCCATTAGTGTAGTTTATTTAATAAGATATCGTGGCAGAAATAAACTTCTTCCAGTTCAGTCCACCCCCCACACTACCATCAAGAGGATTTCATATTACGAAGTTATAAATGCTACCAATAATTTTGGTGAAGAGAATCTAATTGACAAAGGCAGTATTGGTTCAGTGTACAAGGGAATATTTTCAAATGGTATGATCGCTGCTATTAAGGTTTTTAATTTAGATTTGGAAGGTGCAAACAAGAGTTTTGATACCGAGTGCCAAATTTTGTGCAACATTCGTCATAGAAATCTTGTCAAGGTAATTAGCAGTTGCTCTAACCTTGATCTTAAAGCGTTGGTGTTGGAATATATGCCGAATGGAAACCTTGCCAAGTGGCTGTCGTCGAGCAACTATTTCCTGAATATAGCTCAAAGATTGGAAATAATGATAGATGTGGCATGTGCACTGGAGTATCTACATCATGGGTATTCCTCTCCAATTGTCCATTGTGATTTGAAGCCTAGCAACGTGCTTTTAGATGAAGATATGGTCGCCCATGTTGCAGACTTTGGCATTGCCAAGCTTGTCACAAAAGACCAGAGAATTTTGATGACCAAGACGTTGGGCACCATTGGATATATGGCTCCAGGTAAATGGCTCGGTGAACTGTTTATATATGGAGAAATGTTATTCACATATATATTCGTATATGTTAATCTAGCTGTATAATTATATTTCATTTTATCATTTCACTTGTTAATTTGGTTACATATGCCAAATTTGTAGAGTGTGGATCGACGGGATTAATATCGCCTATGGCGGATGTTTATAGTTATGGGATTATGCTGATGGAAACATTTACCAAGAAGAAGCCAACAGATGATATGTTTATTGGAGAGTTCACCATGAGGAGATGGGTGCTTGAATCTTTCCCGGATGCAATAATGCACATATTGGATGTGGATCTAGTAAAGTCAGTTGAAGACAATATTCGAGCTAAAGAGAGCTGTTTTAGATCAATCGTGGAACTAGCATTAGAATGCACAGCCGATTTATCCGAGGACAGGCTCAATATGAAAGAAGTTCTAACAAGGCTCAAGAAGATTATAATTGAATCTTGTTAAAACATAGCTGAGGTGGAATAAGATGAAGAGGTTTGTTTCTTTGTAACAATTGCTTTTTCCATTTAATGAGAACACAAAAATATGATTATTTGATGCTTATTATATGTTATTACAGAAAGCATGGAAATCACATACAGATTTTTTAGCTCTGTTTCACTTCCATTGCTGTGTTGCAGTGTGTCGTATCAGTGTTGTGGCCCCAAAAACTGTACATAAATGAATAAATAATTTTATGAAGTTATTCTAATATAAATTAAAAGGTATTTTATGTATTTTGGTTAATTTGTTGTGAGATGCTGTAGCGAATGTAATATACTCTCATTTTCTTTCATTGCCACATATCATGAAAGTTTCTTCACAAGTTCTAGAGTGATACATATGGCTTTTTCTGTGCATTCAACTTCTCCATGCAGGAACTGAGATATAACTTTCTCCTTCTTTATTATTGGAAAAGTTGTCAAAAACATGCTTTAAAAGTTATTGCTATCATTTATTTTTTAAGTGAAACAAAATATGTTTATACTGTGCAAATTGTACCCTGGAAGAAAAATATGCCAAAATATTGTCATTAAATCTGTTATGGAAATTGATTGAGTTTCCATAAATAAATATTGCTATGATAAAATAATAATTTATAATAAATAAATTGTGGTTTTATTTATTTATTATTGAGCAAGCGAATTAAAGTTCATGTGATCACTTACGATAATATAAGTTGGGTACTTGCGTTGAGAGTACTGTGCGACATAGCTTATATTTTGATCATAAATAATTTGTTCACAACAAATGTATAAAGGTTGACACCTTGTACCGGAAGGTTGTAGTGTTGAATGATTCACTATTCGTGTTTATGATTTGTCCTTATTACAGAAATAGTTATAGGTGACACTAGTACACTTAGAGTGTATTGAACAAACTAGCATGACCGTGAGGATAATTAAATTTCACTTGATCGCCATGTATTTCATCTAAATCCCCTGACGTGGTTATATATATCCTTTTGTGATTTTAGTGGTTCTTTTATTCACTAATAAATCAGATCAATTTGATTGATAACTTGAGAATGAGCGAAGTAGAGAACATGAATTTGAGTCAGGAACGTCACCCTAAAAAATAGGTAAAGTCAGTACTTAAATATCTTCTGTTGAATGGTTAAACTCTGAGCCTAGTGTTTAGAGATGGCCAAACTTCGACATCTGGGATTTGTTTGCAGGTTCGTTGAAGAAAATGGTACTTAGGTTAGTGAGAATAATTAGAAGGGCAAAATTGTCATTTATGCTCGTATCTAATTATCGAATCTTGGACGGGGATAAAATACATATACTGCATGTCAGAGGAAAGTATTACAAATTTATTGCTTCTACGATCTTATATATTTCAAGAGTTCAGCCTTTTAATTTCTCAATAGCTACCGACTTGCCTAGGAAATCTATCTTCTTTACAAGAATTTTCTTTTCCTTACAACTCATTGACTTCAACCATCCCATCAACACTATAGACTAACAAGGAAATTCAAATAATGGACCTATCGTACAATTTTCTCAATGGTTCGGTGGCTCCAGAAATTGACAGCATGATGGGCATGAGAGAATTATATCCATCAGGAAATCGGTTCTCAGGTGAGATTCCAAGCACTACTGTGAAACTTTAGAATTTGGTAGATCTAATGCTGTCAAATAATCGGTTAAATGGTTCTATACCTGAGTCATTTTGTAATTTGGTTGCATTGCAAAAATTGGATCTATCAAATAACAATCTCAATGGAGTAATCCCCATGTCATTGGTGAATCTGGAGTATGTTGAGTATTTCAATGTTTCGTTCAATGATCTCAGTGGTGAAATTCCAAATGGAGGGCCCTTCAAGAACTTTACCTCATAGTTTTTCATAGGCAATAGAGAATTTTGTATTGCAGCTCAATTTAAGGTCAAGCCATGCAAAGATAACAGAACTAGCAACAGAGTTTTGAAGTACATTTTACCATCAATTGCTGCGGCATTGAGTCTGACCACTAGTGTAGTTTATTTAATAAGACGCCGTAGGAGAAATATACTTCTTCCTGCTCAGTCTACTTCCTCCATCACCATGAAGAGGATTTCATATTACAAAGTACTAAATGCTACCAATAAATCTGATAAAGAGAATCTAATTAACAAAAGTAGTATTGGTTCAGTGTACAAGGGAATATTCTCAAATGGTATGGTTGCTGCTATTAAGGTTTGTAAACTAGATTTGGAAGGTACAAATAGGAGTTTTGATACAGAGTGCCAAATATTGTGCAACATTCGTGACAGAAATCTTGTCAAAGTAATTAATAATTGCTCTAACCTTGATCTTAAAGCCTTGGTGTTGGAATATATGCCGAATGGAAACTTTACCAAATGGCTGTCCTCGAGCAACTATTTCCTGAATAATAGCTCCAAGTGCACTGGAGTATCTACATTATGAGTATTCCTCTCCAACTGTCCATTGTGATTTGAAGCCTAGCAACGTGCTTTTAGATGAAGATATGATCGCCCATGTTGTAGACTTTGGCATTGCCAAGCTTGTCACAGAAGACCAGAGAATTTTGATGACCAAGACGTTGGGCACCATTGGATATATGGCTCCACGTAAATGGCTCGGTCAACTCTTTATATATGGAGAAATGTTATTCACATAATTATTCGTAAATGTTAATCTAATAGTATAATTATATTTCATTTAACATTTTACTTGTTAATTTGATTACATATGCCAATTTTGTGGAGTATGGATCAACATGATTAATATCGCCCGTGACGGATGGTTATAGCTATGGGGTTATGTTGATGGAAACATTTACTAATAAGAAGCCAACAGATGATATGTTTGTTGCAGAGTTCAACATGAGGAGATGGGTGCTTGAATCATTTCCAGATGCAATAATGCACAGTGGATGTGGATCTAGTAAATGCAGTCGAAGACAATATTCGAGCCAAAGAGCTTCTTCAAATTGGTCATGGGACTAGCTATAGAATGCACAGTTTGTTTGTCCGAGGAGAGGCTCAATATGAACTAACAAGGCTCAAGAAGATTAAAACTGAATCTTGTTAAAACATAAACTGAGGTGGAATAAGACGAAGAGGTTTGTTTCTCTGTCACAATTGCTATTTCCATCTAAAGAGAACACAAAAGGATGATTATTTGATGCTTATTATATGTTGCTACTGCCAAAAACATGGAAATCTGCTAAAGATTTTTAAGCTCTGTTTCGCTTCCGTTGCTGTGTTGTAGTGTGTTGTAGCAGTTTGTGGCCTCGAAAATTGTACGATTCCGATGAATAAATAATTTTATGAGGTTATTGTATATATGTATTTGGTTATTTTGTTGTGAGATGTAGTACTGAATGTAATATACTTTCTCAGTTTCTTTCATCGACACAAAGTTTCTTCACAAGTTCTAGAAGTGATATATGTGGCTTTTTATGCGCATTCAACTTCTCCATGCAGGATTTGAGATACAACTTTCACCTTCTTTGTTGTTGGAAAAGTTGTCAAAAACGTGCTTTAAAAGTTATTGGTATCATTAATTTAAGGGAAACAAAATACGATTATACTGTGCAAATTGGACCTCGGAAGAAAAATATGCCAAAATATTGTCATTAAACTTGTTATGGAAATCGATTAAGTTTCCAAGTTTCATTCATCCATGTGGCTGCCGAATTTGGAAGAGTTTAGGTCAAATAAATGTTCCTTTATAAATTGATGTGGTT
>CAIGRN010108910.1:0-15142 GCA_903798345.1 Fraxinus anomala | reverse complement strand
AGGTTATTCACTCAGTCAAATTTTACAAAGCAGTATCAATTGGAGAATGACATACAAGCTCTTCAGCAGAAGAATATGAGTGTTCAGGACTTTTATTCTGCTATGACAGATCTTTGGGATCAATATATTCTGTATTCATGACATTAAATAGTTTTTGACAAGTATTTTTTATTTTTTATATTTAATAAAAAAACTCTACATATGAAATTTATTACAAACTTTTGTGAACATTGGTTAAATTAATACATTTCATATATTTAGGGATCCATTTGACATGCCTTTTCATAAGTCAAAAAGAATTTTTGATATCTGATTGTGCTTATGAATTTTGTATATTAATATAATATAATGAGCCGGAAACAATTATGTTTTTTCTCTAGCTCCTTGTTAACTGTTAAATATTTCTTTACATAGCTGAATAGGAAACAACTACGACTAAGAAGTGTTGCACCTCGAGAATAATATATATCAAAAAATTCAGTTATTGGGGTCTCCAGGCACTCAAAGTAACCATTTGATGACAACAATCATATTAAAGTGTCATAATCATTAACATAATATCACATGACATTTTATCATTGAACCATTTAAATACACTCAATTTTTCTATCAAATCATCTACTTCCACTACATCTAATAAAATTCATTTGGCAAAGTGGTACACTGCACAAAGACATATATATTAGTACTATTGGTCCTATTTTCCACAAAAGGTCTCCTCCCCCACAGAATGCATATCAGTAGAAGGATCAAAAGCTGCGATTTTGGTAAGATTATGTAAAGTATAATTTACTGCAAATCTAAATCTTTTAGGTTCAGTAACAATCAACTTACCAAAGAAATTTTGTGGGGGAATAACGAAACAAACAATATTCATACCACACTACAACATCATATTTGTTAGGATTTATGTTGTATTAACAATTCTTTAGACAAAATGATTATTATAAAAGAATAGGATTGTTACAAAAGAGTTTCAAAAGTCGATGAGTCTTTCGAAGAGTTGTATATATGAATTATGAGTCTTTGTGTTCGAGTATAGAAAAAGAAAAAAGAGTCACTAGATTTATGCTAGTCTGTCGCTTAGATGATGCTCAAACGGAAAAGGTAGAATCATTGTTGCCCTCCTGTCACCCACCTATCGCTCAAGTAAAGTACATCTTGCTCGACTGTTGCTAATCTGGCGCTCAAGTGACAGTATTTTTCGAGAAATCATAGTTTGCGTCTTTCGAGAGTCATATCTATCATATACTACCTAAATACCTCTTATTATAAATACTCAATGCCCAGTATGTTTTTGTGAGTGTTTGTTCATTATTTTACATCCTCATTACATCAATCCAAGATCTAAGAACACATCTAAATATTGAGATTAAACTTTTGATTCCTGAAATCAATTAACCACAAGTTGGGAAAACACATCGAATTCAAATAATTCAAAACACCTACTTCCTAAAATATAATCAGAAATATACTTTGTCAATAGTTTTAAGATGTTACTGAAAATTGAGGGTAGTTGGACCGCAAGCACATGAAGAGTACAAGAACAAGGAGTTCTTGGTGATCCATAGGAGATAGATAATTCCAGAAGATCAGGGGCATCTGTGAGTGAAGTACGTTCTAGTGGGTCTTGGAGATTGCAAAAATTAGATCAGCGAGTCTAATAGGGTTTCTAGGCTGGATCATACCGTAAGTTCTTATTATTTATAGTGAAAGTTATTGGCTTGGTCCCAGAGTTTTTACCCAATTAAGGGTTTCATCTGTCATCAAATTTTGTGTTATTTACTACTCTATTTATTATTGTGGTAATTCGATATATGATAAAATTGATTTTTTTTATTTAAAAAAAATTAACTTGATTGACTAAACATTTAGAACAATTAAAAAGTGACATGTTGCTTTTAATTGATAATTTAATTCTGCGCTATTCACCAATTACGTGATTTTAGGGTCGAACTAGTAACTTTTAAATGGAATCAGAGCCCAAATTCGATTCCTAACCCTAGTTTTCTAGGTAAGTAATTCATTGTCCGTTCTACCATATTTTGACGGCAGTAACTATGTCTATTGGAAAGTTAGAATGAGAGCTTTCCTGAAATCTATGGATGAACGTATTTGGTTGAGCATAGTAAATGGTTGGACCGTCCCATCTACCATAGTTGTAGGTGTAGTTACCCCTACTGCTATTTCAACTTGGCATAAGAAAGATTTAAATGAGTGTAATTGAAATAATAAAGGCTTCATACTCTATTTATGGTTATATTACCTAAAGAATTTAAGCGCGTGTCTATGTACGAGTTTGTTAAAGAAGTTTGGGATATTTTACAGACCACACATGAAGGAACATAGGCAGTTAAGAATTCTAAGTTATAGATGTTGACCACTAAGTTTGAAGAGATTATGATGAAAGATGATGCGACATTCGACAACTTCAATGCGAGCTTGTATGACATAGTTAATTCTAGCATTAACCTAGATGAGTGAATTCTTAAGCATAAGATTGTTAGAAAAACCCCGATATCTTTACCTGAGAGATTTAGGTCTAAAGTTACGACTATCGAGAAGAGAAAGAATCTAGATGCTGTTAAGATTGAAAAATTGGTTGGATCTCTCCAAACTTATGAACTCATCATATCTCAACCTAAGAAGAACAAGTCTATCGACTTGAACACAGTTAGGGAAGAAGAGTACGATTCTTCTAATTCAAAATCAATTAATGATGAGGAAAGAACATACTTTGTTAAGTGCAAGGATCTAGATGCTGTTAAGATTGAAAAAATTGGTTGGATATCTCCAAACTCATGAACTTATCATATCTCAACCTAAGAAGAACAAGTCTATAGCCTTGAACACTATAAGAAAGAAGATTATAATTCTTTTGAATCAGAATCACTTAATGATGATGAAATAACATACTTTGCTAAAAATTTTCAAAAAATGTTTAGAAATAGGAAAAAGATTAAAGAGAGACACAGATGTGATTCCAGTGAGTTTAGAAAGAGATAAATTAGTGAGATGTCATAAGTGTCAAGGTTTTGACCACTATAAAAGTGAGTTCTCTATTGGTAAGAAAAATTAGGGTAAATCTATGAATGTATCTCTCATTGATGACGAGTCTAGCTCGGATAATCAAAGTGAGATGTCCACTAGTGAGGAGAATGAGAAGTTCATGGCCTTCATTGCTAGGATTAAAAGTGAATATGATAAGGACAGTGAGAAGGTTGAGAATAGTGGTGAGCAATCTGAAGAAGAGTCTGAAGATGAGGAAGAAATTCGTGAGGCTTACCAAAAATATTTTGAAGAGAGTTTTAAGATTAAGAAAGTGAATAAAGCCACGTTTAAGAAGGTCAATGCACTTGAGCTCGAAAAAGAGACTTATGTATGATTTTCAGGAGTCAACCAAAAACCTTAGTGAGTTAAGATTAGTAAATGAGAACTTAGAGGCCAAGGTTAAAACTCTGACACGCTACCTTGAGAAATCCAATGCTTAACTCCAGTCCTTCTTGAGTCAATCTCAGAAACTGGATAGTTTTTTGGTGTTGAACAAGTCTGCTGGGAACACGGGAGTCCAGGATATAAACAGACCGATCATAATAAGGATAGCACTTTCAAAACCATTTTTATCCATGCCACCAACCAGCCTATGTATGTTCCTAATCCTGAACTTAAGAATAAGGGTATCATAGGATAAAAGCTTACTAGATAACGTAGGACCTACCAACCTAGGAATAGATATCAGTGATCACATAACTTTTGGACCTAGGTTTATCCCTGCTTGTTTCAATTGTAGTGAGTTAGGACATACAAGGCCTATGTCATAAATTTCTGAATAGAAATAGAAATTAGAATTTCACTAGAGATGAGGATTTTGATGCCCGAATTGACTTCCTTACTAATCAAGTGAGTTATTTAACCAAGTTAATAACACAGTTAACTCAGAAGTTAGGGTTTAAAAGAGTGATTTGAAAATCTAGAAATTGATTACGGTGCTCTTAAATGTAAGAGCATTTGTATACCTAATTGATTATGTGTTTTTGATGTATACTTATTCTTATTAATTCACATTCATTCATTATTCCAAGCATTTCATTTTTTTTTCCTTTTTAGGTAGTTTGACTTTTTTTTAAAAAAAATAAAAAAAATTTGAATAATGGAAAAGTAAAAAAGGAGGGGGGGAGGGGGGGTTTATTTTTTTCATAACATGATATATGATTTATTTGAACATGTGTGTTGTGACCAAATATGAGTTTAATTGATGTGGTGTAACATATTTTTAATTACTTTGTTTAGGTTTATGTAGAGTACTTAGTATAAGTTTCTTCATGTACCATCTGCACTGCACACACTATGAACTTGTGAGTAAGTCTTGACAACATGTGTGAGATTTTGGATAACCATCATCTGTTGGTAAGGGGACCTTGAACATGGATTGACCTTCATTTAGTAGACCTAAAAATATTTTATCTTATACTCATCTTCGAAGCCCATTTGACTCGAGTAATTAAACCCGAGAGATTTCTCATAACCTGATGGCCTATGGTTAACTGACTTGGACATCAACCCAAATTCATTACAGGGATCATCTTATTTGTTTAGTGTAGAAGAATCTACAGATAAGATGTGAAAAATTGAAAAGAAAAATGACGAGTTGAAAAATAAAAATAAAAAGTGTGCGAAAATGTATATAGCTCAAAGTTAGGGGGGAAAAGAATAATGTACATGCAAAATGAGCTTTATTTATAGACCCTAGTATGCATTATTGGTTTGACTTTCATTATTAGATATATAAACTTATTTAATAGTGATGTTTAGCATGTCATTTCTCACAAATTTAAGATTTGGAGTTTTGATCAAAAGGAATTATTGGCATTTAACACATGAGTTACTTATACAATTTACTCCATTTAGACTTGAACTGAGTATATGTGAAATTTTACTATTCATTGATTATGCTTGTGCATGCTATCAACTGTATCTTCGAGTTGTTACATATTGTTTATATAGCTCAATTCTTCATTTGTGACAAAAGGAGGGGGAGAGAGAGAGAGAGAGAGAGAGAGAGAGAGAAGATGAGATGGGCCTAAGTAAGAAGAGATGGGCATAAGTAAGAGGGAGATGATCATTCAACACTTTGAATACTTAGATTTTTTGAGTTTTAATATTTTGTGATATTAATNAACTGTATCTTCGAGTTGTTACATATTGTTTATATAGCTCAATTCTTCATTTGTGACAAAAGGAGGGGGAGAGAGAGAGAGAGAGAGAGAGAGAGAGAGAAGATGAGATGGGCCTAAGTAAGAAGAGATGGGCATAAGTAAGAGGGAGATGATCATTCAACACTTTGAATACTTAGATTTTTTGAGTTTTAATATTTTGTGATATTAATGTTTTAGTTGGTGTTTTGATTAACATTAGTATTACCACTTGCTCGTCTGTCGCTAGCCTGCACTCGAGCGACGATGTTTTCTGAGAAATCCAAATTTACGTTTTCAAGAGTTTTATGTATTCTATACTACCTAAATACTTCTTATTCTAAATATTCAATGCGTTTTTGTGAGTGGTTGTTCATTATTTACATCCTCATTAAATCAATCCAAGAACCAAGAACACATTCAAATATTGAGATTAAACTTTTGATTCTTGAGATCAATCAACCACAAGTTGGGAAAATCATCGAATTCAAATAACCCAAGACAACCACTTTCTAGATGTAATTAGGAAGATATTTTCTCAATACCTTTCAGAAGTTGCTAAAGATTGAGGGAGATTGGACTACAAGAACATGAAGAGTGCAAGAAAAAGGTATTCTTGGTGATCCACAGGAGTTAGAAAATTCCAGAAGATCGGTTAGGTGTGAGTGAAGCGCATTCTATTAGGTCTTGGAGATTACATGAATTAGATCAGTGAGTCTAGATGATTTTCTAAGTTAGATCACACTGTAAGTTCTTATTGTCTATAGTGAAAGTTACTGACTTGGTTCTAGAGTTTTTATCCAGTTAAGAGTTTTCTCCGTTATCAAATTTTGTGTTATTTATTGATCTATTTATTATTGTGACAATTCCACATAGGATAAAATTGACTTAATTGACTAAACATTTAGAATAATTAAAGAGTGACTTTTTACTTTTAATTGGTAAATTTAATTCAGGGTTATTCACTATTAGTTGATTTTAGGATCGAACTTGTAACTTTCAATATTTGTATAAACAAAGCTTTAGAATGTTTGTAACGCCATTTGCAAGCATGTTTCACATTTATTAGTTGTCCGCATAATCATAGCACTATATGGATCTGTTCCTACAAAGGTGGTGTAGAATTTAGATACAGTGTAAAGAGGAAAGAAAGTTATTAAGATTAGCCCGATATGAGCTATTATTAGGGAAGTTTGCCATATCGTGAAACTTGAAGGGAGGATCTGGATGAGCAACATCATGAATTATAGCAGATAACACAGAGTAAGGCAAGAAGTAAAACATGGTTTTGAAGAATCTTGGTAAAGGGTGATGTGAATATTTTTCAATGTATTTGCAGAATTTGATAACAAGTGTCTTTAGTTGTAGGTTTGCTAATCGATGGCTTCAAATTTCCAGGATTGAGGTTGAAAATGAAATCCACAGTCATTGGATTATATATAGATTTTGTAGTTCAAAAAAAGATGAATTTGCGACACAATTTACTTGCTAGTACTGGACAAGATAATTCAACAAAACTTGAAACAACCAGTTAAAAGAATAAATTCAAACAGGTTTAGTAAATTTAGTATTAGAATGTATTAGCCTATTATTCATTATTAATTCTATCTAATATTGTTTAATCCACTTTATTTGTGCATTTGAAATCAAGACT
Organism: Fraxinus anomala; assembly: GCA_903798345.1. Lineage (NCBI taxonomy): Eukaryota > Viridiplantae > Streptophyta > Magnoliopsida > Lamiales > Oleaceae > Fraxinus > Fraxinus anomala. The sequence continues at coordinate 8,296 of CAIGRN010108910.1, read as the reverse complement.
TGAATTCCTTGTGCACATGGAAGTGTTGATGGGTTTTAGACTCGGGACCAGGGGAAGAAATAAGTTGAAATTGTCGGTTGACCAGGTCATATTTCATCATTGGCTTTTGATCATTAAAAAAAGAAGGTAAAAGTTTAATAATGAGTTAAAAGAACAAAAAACCAAATATTCACTCCAAGAGTCTTATGCAAACAGTTTACCAAAAAGAAAAAATTCTCTCATAGTCGAGATCCATACCACCCACACAGAAAACCACCAATGGTGACCACCACACAGACGACCCAGTCACCAGCGACATTGAAATCAACAAGGTTAGTTTTATGTGATTATGAAATTAATTTTTCATATATGATTTAGATTAAATTTAATATTTACTTAGTTTATTGTTAATTATTTAGGTAGATGCTTGAGTGTAGGAGTTATTTTTGGTGTTTTTAGGGACAGAGATCATCGAAAATGACGATTTTCGCCATTTGCGCTGATATAATTGGAGAAGACGACTAATAACGATCTAACCCAATTGTTGCCCCTTTTTTTAGGTGCCATTTTTTATTTTTTTCTTAATTTTCTAACAATTTATTAATTCTTTTCTCTTTATGATAATTTAATTTTTTTTCAATTTTAAATAATATTTTTATTCTTTATTATTTTTTATAATTTATTTTTGTTTAATGTTTTTGTTTTTATTATTTTTTGTAATAATTAAATTTTTTTTAATTGTTTTCATCTTGTTATAATTTTTTTCAATTTAAAATTATTTTTAATATTCTTGCTTTAAATTTTACATTTTTATAATTTTCTTTAATTAATTTTTCCTTTTTTATTGTGGTCTTTAATTTTTATTTTATATAATATTCTTTCTTTAATTTTAATTATTTTGTAATTTATTTATTTATTTGTAATTAATTAATTATTTAATTAATTTTAATTTTTTAAATTTTTGTCTATAATTCTTATTTTTTAAAATTTATTAAATCATTTATTTTTTTATAGTTACAATTCGGTTAGCTTAATTTTTTAATATTATGCTTTATTCCATTATCTCTTACAGAAAGTTGTAACATTTGAATTTTTGTAGGATGAAGTATCATCTCGACGTTGAGTTGATACAGATGGCAGAAAAATGTACTTGAAATAGTAGCTTCAACAGTTTTGCTACTGTATTAGAGTTGCTCGATGATGAGCACAGAGATATGTTGCGCTATTCCTTTTTGTGGCCCCTGTATAAGTTGAAAGAGGTGCAGTATTTTGAGCAGATCATTGATCATTACCATGTCGACTACTTTAGCCAGTCGACTCGATGCACTCTACTTCGACATGGGGACAATGTAGCTAGTTTCTCTATATTTGTGTTTACCCTTATGTTTGGACTAAAGATTACTAGCGATGAAGTAGCGAGTGACGGTACTTAGAGAAACAATAGGTTGTACGACACATATTTTCAGGGAAAGGGAACGGTGCTTCTAGCGCAGTTGATTGGCGTAATCAAGGAGTGTACTAGATGTTGAACAGATTAAAGCTGTGATTGGTTTATATCTTTGAGAGCGTGGTGATGTGTCATTACAAAAAGACTGCGATTGACCTTTTTCATTTGGGGGTTGTTGACAACATCGATGCCTTCGACAATTATTCGTAGGAGTAAAGATGTTTTTAGGACACCGTACACATTTTCACGAGATCACATTCGAAGCCCAAGGAGCCTTGCGTAAGCACGATACTTATGGATTGCCCTTGCAGTATAGGTAAATATTAAACATAATCAACGTTACATTTTTTAATACTAAATTTATACATACTAATTGTATGTGTTGCAGATTTGGGCATATGAGATTATTCTTCCTTGGGTACTCGATTTGTGAGGAGAGATAAGCGACCTTCGGATACATTATTGGCGAGCATCCCGACTAGACTGTTGTCCATTTGCATACAATCATCAGCCCTCCTCGACGACCCTCAGATGAGTATTATACATTTGCGATTTATAATGTATGTTGTTTCAAAATCTCAGCACATGATCATTAACTAGTTGAAATATCAATGTCGCTTGAAGTCCTAACTGAGTTGACGCTGTCAATGGAGAATAAAGGCCAAGATTTTATGCATAAATTAGTCGTTTCGCATACTCAAGACGACCAGATATCTGATTTCATCCTGGATGGAGATTGGGTATATTAATTGAATATAATTAGTTGATTACAGTTTTGAATGAGTTGGACTATTTTAATTAAGTTATTAATTTTAATATTCTTATTTGTGTAAGAGCGCAGTTTAGTTGATCAAAGATTGCCTTTGCTGTGGATATCACCTCCACCGATGAGATTTTATTCACCTTAGAGATCACATTCTTCCCTTTTCAGACACATTCCCCATAGATCTATTGCACACAGTCAGAGTCGTTATTACAATGATATGTATGTACGCTAGATTGGATTTATAGAGAGGAGGTAAGGACGCTCCGACAAAAGTTGAGAGAAGAGATAGGCACACTACGAAGAGAACTTAAGAAATGAAGTAGTGGCGCCGCTGTGACGAGAGTTTGGAGGAGAGAGAAGGTAACATCTTTACGTCATGATGTTGGAGTGCTATGAAGCCATTTTGTAGACCTTCAGGATGAGGTCGTAGTGCTATGAGGTGATATAGCAGACAATCGAGAGGGTGACTGACGAGGTGATAGAAAGGATGACGGATGAGGGGTTACATAGGGTGTATCTTACCTTTTGTGAACAGATGAGGGTGCATTAGAGTCATTTTTGTTATCTGTGGAGCGGAAGGAGGTGTCCATCCTCGGGACACAGGGGGTGGTCCCGATGGTGAAGGATGAGGTGGCTGAGGAAGAGAAGATGAAGGGGGTGGCGGTCTCCGAAACTGAGGAGGTAGCGGTTGTCGAGACGGAGAATGTGATAGAGCGAGAACCAAAGGGGAGCGAATTAAGAGAGGACACCCGACATGACAGAGGGTGTCAATTCGGTGTCGGAATGGGCGTTGGAGGTGAATACATGAAAGAAACGTGCTGTTGACGCACCAGATTAGGTGGTCGGCAAGAAGCTGAGATTACCGTCAGAGTACATCATTTGTTCCTACATGGCTGAGGCGAAGAGAAGAACATTCGTGGATGGGACGTTACCAATCTCTTCCGAGAGGTCGACCTTACCAAGTGGAAAGCATTCGAAACAAAGTGGAGAATAATTATGTTCAGGTAATTATTTTATGATTTTAGTAAAGTACACTAACTCATCTATACTTTTGTAATATTTTTCTTTTTCTGTTTTTCAGAGCTAGCTACATGTTAGCTCAAAGGACAATACTAGATGCATATACGTGGTTTCAAAATATCACGACTTCGGCAGCTTGGCATGTCGACGATATGTGTGATATCACAATTGTTATTTATTATGTATATATAATTTGTTGTTTGTTCTATTACATAACTCTCTCTTTTTCATTGATTTTTTCTAATGTCACACATCGACTGGCTATGAACCAGTTATGCGATTGAGCTCAGAAATATCCGAGATCATTTGACATTCCTAGCCGAGTTATATTGAGCACCGAGTTCTTACGTACCATCAACATTGAGCATCAGCTATTCCAACTTTTGGGAAAGGAATACATGGTGCCTAAAAATATGCTCGAGTGGTTCATAGAGGTGTGGCCAACTGTCGAGGCATAGCCATGAGCGGGTTGTACGCATATGTACATTCCAGTGATTGCGCATCATCACTACTTTGCCGTGGAGATCATCTTTGCTGATTCTACTATATATGTGTATGACTCTGATCATACATATCTGACACAGGGTTAGATCGAGCATATATTGGAGCCGATGGCTGTGATCGTTCCTTTGATTGCTAGATACGTGGGGGTGATTCTGCAGGACAGACTAGCCATCGTGCGAGACAGTCGAAATCGTAAGTATTTATAATTTTTTAATTTGAGTACTTAGTTTTTAGCCATACGTTATCGAACTAATACATTATATTATTTAATTGCAGAGATGATTGTGGCATGCTCGCAATCAAGTATATTAAATTTTTGAGTATAACACATAAGATTGATGTAATCAACCAATCATGTATACACAATTGGAGGAAGAAGTTAGCGTGCGATTTGTATGAATTCAATTGTGATCCATAGTACATGTATATTGTTTTATTCGAAATTGTAAATATTGATTATTTAATTTGAAATCGTTGTATATTGCATATTGTTTCTGTAAAAAAATGTAAATATTTATTTAATTGTGATATGTAGTAAATTTTATATTATTTTAATTGTATGAAAACGAAGTATGGAGAGAAAATTGCAACTTTCTATTAGTTGATTCAAAACATGAAACTGTGATAAAAAAAATTAAATAGGACCAATTGGAAACAATTGTAAGTTTAAATTTCTATAATTGATGATTTGGGGAAATTTTTTTTAAAAAGGGAAAAATTCGGTTGTTAACAGCCAGCCCAGCCGACTTTTTCAATTTTTTTTTATAATTTTCCCCGAATAATATATTATAGAAAATTACAATTAGGTCCCTGGAATATTCAATTGAATATTTAACGACTACAATAATGTGTGAAATAAACAAATTACTTTTAACAGCGATATATTACACATCCATTTAATTATTATTTAATGGAATCTAAGTTGTACAAAATTGACGAGTACGTCTTGTTGCTTTGCACCACCATACCTACACAATCGAGAAAACTCTCTGACAGATAGTATTCTAGACGTACATGGTCATCCAGGACCACTCGGTTCAACTTCGGGTGGCAACAAACTATTAAGTAGGAGAATATAGTCCAAAACTTCCCATTTGGCTTTATTTGGTAGAGGAAATATAGCTTCAGCATACTGCTTTCTAATAATTAGCCGTGTAATAAAGAGAGTATTATGTTATCGTTGTAAAGCCTCTATACATAGATACTGTGACTGCATGTTCACTTGAAAAATTTCCCAACTGAAATAGACTACAAGTGCAGGTGTTATCAGTCAGTCCACCATGTATGCGATATTATGTCCACATTTTACGAAGAAGTGCAACTAATCCAGTGGTCCCACATTTAACTTTCCACAACATCGTAGCCTTGAAGAGTTTACCTTCCTAAGCCGTGGTTAGCACGCTTGTGCAACTTTGTGATTCCACACATCGATCGTGAAACTACTGCTGTAGCTTGTTACGAATGTTCTCAATCATTGCGAGGATTGATAACTCTAGATCCTTCTTGAATAATGCATTGAGCGACTCCGCATTATTTGACGTCATCATGTTGTATCAACGTCTTAGAAAATGTGACCGCGCTCAATGTTCAATTCTCATCTTTGTTAGATAATCACATGTTGGGAATGGTTTAACTTCTATTTCAACTATGAATTTATTACACTCTTCAACATTGTAAGCTCTGCCGCTTTCCTAAACAATTAAACGATGCATTTGCCTCGATATTTAGTCTCGATTGCCTTGTAAATCGTACATGCAATACCCATGATGTGCCTTGAAAAAAACTTCAGTGATATCATTTATTATAGACAGTCCCCAATCAGTTACAAAGGCAAGATCCCCAACATCCCTAATTACTTCCCTTAGCTTTCTGTTGAACCAACGCATTGACATATCATTCTTGCTATCAACTATGTCGAATGCAAGAGGGTAAATTTGTATGTTGGCATATTGACATGTAGCAATAATCAAATTGTCTTTGTATCCTATTTTTTAGAGTTGTACCGTCAACGGGAATTGGGGATCATTTCGCATTTCGAAATCTCCGAATGCATTGTCCAAGAGCCATAAAGAAAAGCTTTAATCAATTCTTGCCCTCCGTCTCAATAAAAAATGTAGAGCCAGGATTATTTGTCCCCATATTAAGGCAATAACTGACAAATTTAGTACAACTCTCCTCGGTCGAGCCTATTAAATCCTCTAACGCGCATTCTTTGGCCTTCTGATAGCTTATGACCATCCAGTACTCTCAACGAACGTCGTTAATGATGTTCAAATGTCTATAGATCGTCCGTCTGTCCTGAAACTTATGTATTATCTGTCGACCAATAAACCATGTTCGAGCTTGTATGTAATTATTTCGACGAATTCCCACTTCTCAAGTATGTCTCCTTGTATACTTGCGAATTATAAATAACTCATTCATGTCCATCTTCGTCGCTCACAAATACTAACTGCAACCGTCGTCGAAGTAGATAATTGTCAACAATGGCTTGTTTGATTTCTTCACTTTGAACTTAAAGTTGTATTTCAATGCAATACGGTGCACAACTTCCTGTCTTTCTTCGTTGAAAACATTTACTCGACATGCAAATCCTCATCGTTGGGAACCACACACAAAAAATTAGAGGACGGTCTACTCGACTCAGCCCATGCTCTCCCATCTGACTCATGTCTCTAACATGATAAATGAATTAAATCTCTATTTGTAAATTCATTTTTATTCTCGTTGTCGTGAACTGTAGAGTTAATTCTGTGCGAAAGAGCAACACTAGGGTGAAGAACAACTATCTTGAGAATAACCACATCATCCTCATCGGCTATCTTTATCGTGTCCCAAAAATTATTGGCATTATGATCCCCTCCATCAGTATCTTCGTGTTCACCCTCGACGACATCTTCCTCACTAAAGTCACGTAAAGAGGAGTCGTGTGTATTTTGTTCAATTCAAATAGGTAATTTACTTTAGCATCATAAGTAAATTAAGTAAAATCCATAGATGGAATGGAATAGATGAATACTCGTTAAATAGAAATCTCAGTTTCATATTGTACTAAGAGAGATCGACTTTTAGCTTGTTTTGTAAATCATAGTACATTTTCGCATATGATGTAATGATGTTATGAACGTTGGAATACCACCACGTATACCACTAGTCTATTTCCATACCCATCGATCTTTTCATCCAATTCGAAATCATTAAAGTAACAAATCGTGATTACAACCATATGTATACGACGAAACAGAATTTTTAATTATAAAAAAAATTATCGGAAAGTCGGCTCAACCACTAGGCAACATAATTTTTAAGTAAAAAAAATAGTCGAAAAGTCGACTTAACAGTCGGCCCAACCACCTTGGCTGGTTGTTAATAGTCGGCTGGGCTAGTTGTTAACAGTCGGTTCAGCCAGTCGGTCCAGTCTTCTTTGTACATTGCCATGAATCTTGTTTGAAAGAATATACATGCGATAATTTTTTTTCCTTTTTGCTTAAAAATTTATGGACGTGTTAAAAAAAGTTATCTACATATTAATCTATGTCGAAATAAGATTTATCGATTAAAAAAGTATACTAATTTAACGAAAACAAAATTAAATATACGTAAATATACTTACAGATTCTAAGTGATAGATATAAAAAATATTTTCTTGTTCAACTTTTGATAAATTTATGAGATTTTGAGGTTGAACCAAATGAAAAATGAGAGAGTTTATCTATTAAATAAAAAGATAAGAAAATTTAGTTGATTTTGAAATCTTAAGTGGAAAGTATTTGATTTTTACTTGTTAACTAAAAGGGTAATATTATTTTTCGAACAAAACAATATTTTGTAATTGTATAACATACTTAAGGGCATCTTTGTCTTTTAATATCCAATGAATCATTGTGAAAATATGTAATTGTTGAAAATTCAAAGCAAAAATTAGAGAGTTTGACTAAGCCAAACTTAAAATACCCCAGGCTGGGGCTGGAGTGTTGCGCTTCGCAAGTGCACTCTAGGTGTGATTCTGGCAAATCTTCAGTCTTGCGAAAGACCCGATAGACTTTTTAGGCGAAAGGACTTTGTGGCCAGTGAAGATTTAGAGAAGGTGATTTTGAGTGAGACTCCTGTTTAACTTTGTGAATTTTCTTTAACAATTTTTTGGTTCTTCTTTACTTCTGGAAGCATGGTTTAAAGAGAGTCTTTTAACTAAATCAAGAGAAAAAACATCACAAACCTAGGCCTACAAACTTATGATAAGAATCTTCTATTCATTTATTTGTTTAGTTTTTAACCATAGCTATAAAAAAAACAAGTTTTGGAGCCGAAGATTTACTAGTTACGCGGTTTTTATGTATATGGTTTTAAAAGTTCTGCATTCAAGGGAAAAAAATTTAAATCTTCTATTTCTATAAAATATTTGTTATGATTTTTTTATTTATTTTATTTTTAATATTTTCTTGCCATGTTATCATTTTCACAATTTTTATGCAAGGGTCAAATGGGAATATGAGAAGAAGCAATAACATATATTCATTTACATATTTGCTTCATGGCGTGTTTCACGATTTTTCTTTTTCTTTCTTTTTTTCTTTTTTCTT
>CAIGRN010108873.1:0-18919 GCA_903798345.1 Fraxinus anomala | reverse complement strand
TTGGAATTGGTAAGGTCAGATTAAAGTTTTTTGATGTAACAATTAGAACACTTGGCCAAGTTCGACATGTTTCAGATCTGAAGAAGAATCTCATATCTTTGTCTATCCTTGATTCAAAAGGTTATGAGTTCTTTGGTGGAGGTGGAGCCTTGAGGGTTTGTGAGGGTGCCCAAGTTGTATTAGAGGGACGGAAAAGGTCTCTGTTATACATCTTGTAGGGTCGTACAGAATCTAGAAGAGTGAATCAGCACAAGTTTAGTACCGTGGAGGACATTCATTTTAGTGAGCTCATAAATGGTCAAATTTGAATAATACAGCTCAATGGAGTTTAAAAGATATGAGTAATGCAACTTTGCCACCATTACATGCGGTGTCATTGTATTCAGTTGCTACAGACAGATCTAGTGGAACAAGGTATGTGGATGCTGATTTTGTTGAGCATGCTTTAAGTGGAGTAAAAGGTGTACAATCTAGTAAGGGGTCTTCTGTAAAAATATTTGGTATTGATTCTGGTATGTTACAGGTCATTTTGGTTAATTTAAAATCTTTATATTTTTTGAGAATGTAAGGTAATTCTGCAGAGTAGTGCTTTGATTCATTGGAAGAGTTAGAATTTTATTTTTTGTTGAAAAAATTAATTTTTTGGTTATTGTTGAAGAAGTCAGTTCATTCCTTGTGGAATTCGTGTTAAGATAGGGATTGTTGAAATTTGGGTGTGACCCGAATTCCTTTGTTGACTTATTGAAATAATTAAAGAATTCTAATTGAAATACACGTCATAAGAATTCAAGTTTGGAATGCTTTTGGAGTCCAATGTCAAGTTGGAGTTCTATTTTATAAACTCATTGGGAGTTAAAATTTGTATTAGACTTGAAGATGTTGAAATTATAGACCGAAAAGAAAAGTCGTCGCATTTTTGCTAGCCTTCCACTAACTGAACTCGAGCAACACCTGCAGGTTTTCTCCCGAGACTTGGTCGCTCGCCGATCGCCCGCCTAGCGCTTGAGCGACAGACCTATCACTAGCTTATCACTCAAGCAACAGTGTTATCCGGTCCAAGCCCATTTCGCGTTTTAACACGCTTTTGACATTCTACTTCAACTACAACTCATCTATTAGGGTTTGGAAGTCTCCCTACATAGCTACCTATATATACTTGGCTCTTCTCTACAATTTTATAATTGTGATATATATGATTACTAGAATATAAGATTTATTATAATATTCTCTCTTTTTCCATTATTATTGAGTCAATAAAATCTCTTAATTTCTCTATCATATTTTTGTTCTCTTTTATTCTTTTGTTCTTGATCTAATATTTCATATTTTGCAATACAAATTCAACATCTCAATTCGCTGATTGGTGTCACAACAAGTGGTATCAATCCTAACAACACTGAATGGCTTAAACTTGTTTCGATTTAAATATTTAGACTGAGGCAAAATAAATGTGAAAATGGTATAAGGAATGCTCACCCACATTGTCTATTTTGTTCTTGGTGAGAGTTTATTTATGAAGAACAATTATTTTTTAGCATTGTTTCACTAGTTTCTTTACGTGTATTATATTTTACGATGACTACATTGCATCTTGCATTTTACAGTATATAAACTCTTGTGGAAATTTCCCTTGAGTTCGGCCTTAGATGCTTAAATTGAGACAGGTGGAAGAAACTTTGAATTAGGTAGCGAATGCTATATTAAACTTGGAAATGTTTGAGTCTTGCATAAATTTGGGCCAAAATGAGCTTGTATCTGTAGTAATGGATGTTTTAATTTATGTTAATGTGTAAGTACGTCTACTTAAGTTATGGAGTTTTAAGTGTAGACATGTCCAATACGAATGACAATCCCATACACGCGTTACCAACTCCCTCAATGTAGTTTAGAATTATTCAAAGCACTAGCCTGCCGCTCGCTTGGCAAATAATTCTAAACTACATTGACAGGGCTTGTTTAGGATGTCTCTTTGGGACCGACGATGTAGGCAAAAGAGGAAGACACTGGGAGATGATATGATAATATTATCTTCCTACCAATTACATTAATTGGATAAGTTTCCCAACATGGTCCTCATGTAGCAAAAGTTCGGATGGTAAGTCTACATTTGTGATCAACCTCAAGTATTATTGCATATTGGTACATTCCTATAGTTCAGCTCCAAGACAACTCGAGGACGGTGTTGGATCTGAATGCCGCTTGTAGCAGTATTTGCAAGTTATGATCCGAACTGTTAGATCATGTTGGTTAAGATGGAAAGAGGAACGTCATAATAAGTTGAGCGCAGGACCAAATAAATGAGTACTAATAGCGGATTCTTAGTATCAGTTATGGTTCTTGGTTTGAATCTGGTTTTTATTCTCTAGATTTTCCCAATTTTCTTTGATTCTACCATAGTATTTCTTGGAAGTTATTTTTTTCTTTTTCTTGTAAAAGAAAGTAACCTGAATCAGGTTTGCCTTGAATTGATGAAAGGACATTCTTTGAGGCAACATCCATCTACTTATACTCTACCGATCAACTCTGCATGTATAGGTTTAATCTTGTTCTTTTAATGAATCTTCATTTGTCAAACATTTATGCTTCTCCTTTTGATATGAACACTTGAGATGGTTTTTGATTAATTTTCTGATATTACCTTGGTTTTTTGAATCGGTACTATATAGACCACACCTCTCTATTCTACATTAAAATATGGTGGCATATAATGTTATCTTTTGTGCTCCAGTTCCAAAGAATAAAAAATGTGGTCTAGAATATATCTGTAAGCTTAAATTATGCTTTTGAATACCTAGGGAATTTACATTGGCGAATGTTCTGTAATTCATGTTAACTACTATATATATTATCAGGGGTGGACCCAGCACCTGATCAGCCCCCGCAGTCGTCCGTGCTAGGTCCACCGGGAGCTTGAAGGTCCGCTGGGAAGGAAGAATGAAGAAGGCAGCCGACGCCAATGAATGTTTTTTTTTTCCTTTGTTATTTTGGTTTGGCCGTTTGGTTTGGTTAATTGGTTTGGGCCATTTTTTTAAAGATAAGCCCAATGAATTGGGCCAATTTACAACCCATTAGCCACAATCAAAACCAAATTCATTCCCAATTCCCCAATTCATAATAGCCCAAACAATCAACCCATAAGGAGGGAGACGATCGGCGAAAGTTCCAGTTCATGTTCATGTGCATCGCTGTCTACTAGTGTCTGTAGCTGTGCGACTGTGCCCTGGCTCTCCGTCTGGCGTGACGTTCAGAAGTGTGGGCATGGGGTTTCGGCTCAGCTGCTGCCTGGTTTCACACTTCAGTCTTCACATATCACAGTGAGTTCGCTGCTCTCCTCTCTCTCTCTTGTTCCTTCATTGTATAGTTAATTTGTTATTAATGTTTTATAAATTATGTCTAGAGTTTAGAAATGTGTTTGTGATTTGTGAATTGAACATGTAGACTGTAGTTTTTAGTTTTTGAATTTGTGAATTGAGCCTGTAGACTGTAGTTTGTGATTTGTGAATTGAGCATGTAGCCTGTAGACTATGTTTGTGATTTGTGAATTTAGATTCTTAGGAAATTAGGGATAAGTGAAAAAAATTAATGGAGAAGATGTTGGGTATTTCTTTAGTATTTTGGATTGTACTGAATTACATTTTCACACACACACACACACTACACACACACACACACATATATATACATAATTTTTACATTTTAGTGCGTTTATATATATATTGAGTAATTTTTAATATTATTTAATTAAATATTAATAAGCGATCTCCCTTTTACGATCGCTGATTGTCGACGTTGACTGGTCAACATCTGCTCGGGATGAGCGTCAACGCTAGATCCGTCACTGACTATGATGTATACCAAATATGACTGTTTTTTTAAGAATAAAAGATCTTTGCTGACACGTCAACATCGGCATGCATCAAATTTTGTTTTTCACTTTTGCATTGGATTTTGGATTCGTATTTTAGTTTTGATTATGGATAGGTTTGGCATGGTTTTGAATTATTCTGAACTAAAATTCGTAAAAATCTTTTTCTTTCTCAAGTTTGATTTGAGTCGTTTTTATTTTTAGACGGTCATAAAATAGGGGCACGATAGATTTGAATGTAGTGAAGATTTTATATTTATCATGAAATTTAGTGGGAAAAAAAAAGGGATATTTCTGATTTGAATGGAGGGAATTGCAAGTAATAATACTTGCTAAGGTTCGACGAAGTGATCTTTTAAAAATACTTGACTTAGGCACTTCAATCCCCATTTATTTTTCAAGTTGCACGTCTCCATTTTGATGTTCTCTTAGGTGTATCTTCATCGTAAAAGGAAGTTATTTTTATAATATGATGAAGTGTCGAAAAGAATAATATTATGCATCATTAAATATCACTGATGCTATGTAGCATTCCTCGTCTAAAATGTATGAACAATGTTATTTGTATATTATTGTGTACAGATGAATGATGAAGAGAGGAAAAAAATTAATTAATATAATTCAAATTATCAATCTGCACCCCGAACAGGGCCTGGAATTTGGCCCTGTTTTTCTAGCAAGGCCGTACATAGAATGTGTAGGGACAGCAAAAGAAACAATTGAAATCTCAACTGTTGTTTCCTTAGTGAGGAAGTAAGAAGTTAAACCATTACACCAAACAAATGGAAAGTCGCATTTATGAGATGTGACAGATTGGTGGTGAAAGTTGCACCGTGTTATGTTCCCACGCGGTAACGCTAACTCGACACATTGTGCACCGCCTTCTCATATATGGGAATTGTCAATCGAACAAGTAGCAAAATCCTTTACTATAAATATCCCAATACCACGTAAGTGGATAATCAGTATTCTATTACATTTTTCTAAGAGAATCCTGAACTACAAGATTGTTACTAATCTGGGCACAAACTTCTTGGAGCTTAGTTGCATATAAACAAAGGTTTTACTCTAATTCTTTATTTTTTTGGGGTAATTTCCAACTGGGTTTTGTTAAAAATAATCAAACTTTGATATTTTGTTGACCTCTGTTGTTTTTTTTTTTCATGTCATCACAGAGATTTAGTTGCTGTGATCTTGTTCTTATAGTGTTGTGTCGATTTGTTGACTGATTCAAGATAAATGATAACTGTGGGAATTTGTAAAATTGGAAATCTATTGAATTTTAACAACTCAAAAGGAGTAGATTTGATGTTCTTTTATGGTTACTTTTTTAGGTTAATTAGATTATTGAAATATTTGTTGCAGCTCTTGAAATTGTTCACCTGTTATGAATATCAGCAGTATATTTCTCGAACTTCCGCTTCAGTTCTGTTCGTTAGATTTTACACACGGTTTTCCTGAATTCTTCTTGCATAATTATCCTTAAAAAAAAAAAAATTGACAAATTTTTGGACTTGTTTCCTCTAAAGGAAACCCATATGGGCAATAGTCCTGTTGATAAATGTGGAAAAATCGCTAGAAAGGCTTACGAGGTAATGATATTTTGTAGGAAAAGAGAGTAATTTTTGTTTTACGAATACTATGATTTTAAGTTGTCCGATGCATCATGTATTTCTCTTTTGATTTGTTGTTTCTGGTAAATTATGAGTTACCATTCTTGGTAATTCCAAATCCATTTGGCATATTCCATGACAATTTGAAAATTTTGTCATAAAAGATAACTTCCTGTCGCTTGAATTTCTCGACTTGGATTTATTATTTACGATATGACCACGTAGAGACACACTGATAATTCTCCTCATGGATTTACTGCTTGTATAGTTACTTCTTCGATCATTTCGAAGATATGTTAGTATCATGAACGGGAATCAACCGGTTACTGCATCAGCTTTCATCTGAAATTTATTTTACTTTTTTTCGACTTTTTAAATTATGTAAGGTTGGTTAAATGATTTTATGTACGCCCTATGCCTAATCTAGCATATTTTCCAAATCTCTAATTATAAAAGAACCAGTTTGGTTTTGTTTTGCTCTTCTATTGAGAATGGTCCGGCTTCTAAATTTTGCACATTTCAGTCCAGTTCTTGCTAAACATGTATTGAACCGGACTATGCCCACTCCTACATTGTGATCAACTTTTGTATTATGCAATCTGGTTCTAAGTTTCTGAATTTGTTACATCTCTCGTCTTTTTATCAGGTTGCTTGGAATTAAGCAAGAGAGGCAGACTTATCCATTGGTCAAAGGAAAATCTGGTGATGGAAGACAAATCTGATAAAGTTCTTAATAACGAAGAGAAAGTGGAGAAGGAAAAGCTTCATCTCAAAGTTGTGAATGATATTAAGAAGCCTGATGAAGTAGAAGAACAGACTAAGGTGGAACTAGAACTAAAAACCAAGTCAGTAGAGATGGAAAAGCCAAATCACAAGAAAGACAGAGAGAAACACGTGGATGATGAAAAGAAATCGAAGAGTAAAGAGAAAGATGGAGATTCCAACAAGAAAGAGCATAAAATAAAGGAAGAAAAGGAGGGAAAGAAGAAGAAGAAGAAGCAGGAGAAGTGTGAGGATTGTAGCGATGAGGAGAAGTCTGTGGAACATAAGAAGAAAGAGAAGAAAAATGACAAAGATGAGGAAAAAGAAAAGAAGAAGAAAAATAAGTACAAATGCAAGGGAGATAAAAAGGACAAAAATTTTGAAGAGGAGAGTGGCGAAGAAGAGAAAGAACTGAAGCATGGAGAGAGAGATGTCAGTATCAAGGAAAAGGATAAGCGTAATGCAGAAAGCGGAGATGTTCATGGTGATAAAGAAGAGAAGAAAAAAGAGAATGACAAGGAGAAAAAAGTTGATGTTAAGAAGAAAGACAAGAAAGAGAAGAAATCCAAAGACGCAGATGAGTTTGGAGAGAGAGATGTCAGTATCAAGGAAAAGGATAAGCGTAATGCAGAAAGCGGAGATGTTCATGGTGATAAAGAAGAGAAGAAAAATGAGAATGACAAGGAGAAAAAAGTTGATGTTAAGAAGAAAGACAAGAAAGAGAAGAAATCCAAAGACGCAGATGAGTTTGGAGAGAGAGATGTCGGTATCAAGGATAAGGATAAGCGTAATGCAGAAAGCGGAGATGTTCATGGTGATAAAGAAGAGAAGAAAAAAGAGAATGACAAGGAGAAAAAAGTTGATGTTAAGAAGAAACAGAAGAAATCCAAAGACGCAGATGAGTTTGAAGGAGAATTCAATGAGGATGGAGAGAAGGATGAGGGAAAAGAAAGTGAAGGGAAGGTAAAGAAGAAAGATAAGGAGAAGAAATACGAGAAGAACAAATTGATGGGAGGTGAAGGAAAAACGGATTTAGGGGAAAAATCAAATGAGGAATCCGAGGGAGAGAAGGGTGAAGGAAAGGCAGTTAAAGAAGGAAAAGAAAAGAAAAAAGGTAAGGAAAAGAAATGCAAGGACAAGAAAGACAAGAAGGATAAAGAAAAGACAGTTTCATATGATAAGTCACAAGGAGATTACAGCAAGGAAACTGGAGATGAAAAAGAGGGGAAGAAGAAACACAAGAACAAGGATGAGAAAGATGAAGATGCGGTTAAAACCAAAGTCACATCTAGGGAGATTAAAATAGATGGAAATGGGGAAACATCAGATGTTGAAGCCACTGATAAAAACAAAGAAAACGGTGAGAAGTGCAAGAAAGAGAAAGACGAGAAAATGAAGGATGAAAAGAAACTTGAACTTGAAGAGAAGAAAAAGGCCAAAGATCTCGACAAGTTGAAGAAGAGTTTAGAGAAGATCAATGGTAAAATGGAAGCTCTTCTGGACAAAAAAGCTGACATCTTGAGGCTGATAAAGGAAGCTGAGGATAAGAACCTTGTTCATACTAATATGACCAAAGATTCAGTGGATAATGCTCAAGACGTGGCAGCTGCGGCAGTTGAGGTAGCTTAGTACTTACTGATGATGTATATAAATCCTTTAAAAACTTCGTCTGGCTGTTTTATACGTGTATATCTAATGCTACAATAAATTACTCTCTCTTGCTTTTCATTCATGTATTGCTATTGGCATGCTACTTATATAAAAACGGAGGAAATATGTTTGTTATCTTTCTCTTGCTTCTGGGTTGGTTTTTGATGAGACGAAAATTAGGTTGTGTGGTGATATATTAAAATTATCTTGTCTAAAAACTTGTAACTATCTGAAGATAACAAATTCAATTCTTAATCCATGTAGTTGGCAAAGGGGAACTCAAAACAACCAATACCTGTCTATGGCTAAAATACAAGACAAGAAACCCCTAGACAAAGAATTAGAGGTTGGAAGATTTACTAGAGACAAGCATTGATTAAACATAAATATTTCTTCAATACCCGTTTTGGTTCAACTAAAATACAAATCAAAATCCCAGTGGGTGGGACTATTATCCCAAATGTGAAAAGAATAGATAAGCTGATAAATCAAAATCCTCCAATATGGAATTAATTGGCCTTTGTGGGTTCTGTGGTTAATCCATATCCAAAAGGGAATAATGGGTCATAAAGTAAATCTCCAGCATTTATTGGAAGCTGATTGACAGTCTTGAACCATGTATGTGGAAGCTTACCTGTAAAACCATAGTCCCCGAATAAAACATCAGCAACACGTTGGCCTTCAGTTCCCGGGCCAAGCAGCTACTAGGGCATCAAATTGAGCAAGATATGGTTGAATAACTACTGGACGACCAGTGATAAGAACGATGACACATTTCACGAAACCACTGACGTTTGTAATGATACTTGGTCTTGAATCATGAAGCGTCAAGTTTAAGTTATCACTGGTTTTTTTTTCTAAATATGGTGGTTCCCCCACCACTACAATGGCATGGGAGAACTTGTCCGGCTTTACATATTCTGTTATATCCATAAATTATGTGGCATGCACATGAAAGAGGGGATCCCACATTGGCCGACTTGACATCAATTATTTAATTGGATTGAGACTATTTAATTAAGCAAACTTGTCTTGGGCTTAGAACTTGACCTATTAACCCATTTTACCCATTTCATTTCTCTCTCTATGTGATTCCACTTCACACTTAAGGTAGGTTTTCTAATTTTGGCCAAATCTCATCTCTCGTCTCTCGCACTCATTTTTCTTTCGTCTGACCGTTGACATGACCGTCAAAGTGCAAAATGGTTGTCGGATCCTTTTCTTGACATGTAACCTTTGCCTTCTAACATGGTATGTTTAGTGTGCAGGTAATGCTCATATGGAGAAAACGTAGCCGATATTCTGTTGTCGCATTTTCTTAGATCAACATATAAACAGCTATTAATATATTTAGTCTCATATGTGCATCAGCTTCATAACGATGACTTATATTTCAAGTCTTGACCCGCATATAAATATTCAACTCAGATTTGAGGGATTATTGTGATACTAGCATCATTACATTATTACTGCTAGCATATGTATTATATTACTGCTGCCAAGTACGCATGCCACATCATTATTAGCATGTTATAACATTAATTTCACCACTGTCATGACACGTTATCTACATTATCATTTTGTTATTGACATTGTGTTGCTTCAAACCGACGAGTTTGATTTGATCATCATTTTACTTTATGTGGAGTCAGTTAGATCCTAATTTACTATTTATATATGCAGTGGAGGTATTATGTTATATTGCATGTTGGTTTAGTCCATATCACAAAGAAAATGTGGCGAAATTTTTGACAAATTATATGCGATATCTATCTTTCAAGGCAATTCGTAAGCCTTCGCTTTTTTATGCTTGTAGAAATATTTTTGAAGTAGTTCGTAAGTCCTCATATATTGGAGCGATTTATATTTTCAAGGCAATTCATAAGTCCTTACCTATTTTGGATCGATGCATATTTTTTAAGCAATTCGTAAGTCATCACTTATCTGTGCTGCTCATATTTTTGAAGCAATCTGTAAAACCTCACATACTTTGACTACTTATATTTCAAAGTTCGACCCACACATGAATGTACGACTCAAGACTTGGAGAACTATTGTTATATTAAAAAATTATGTGGCATGCGCATGATGGAGGGGGTCCCACGTTTGATGACTTGAAATAATTATTTAATTGGATTGAGCCTATTTAATTAAGCAAACTTGTCTTGAGCTTGGAAATCGGCCCATTGACCCACAGGCCCATTTCATTTCTCTTTGTATGTGTAAATCCACTTCACACTTAAGGTAGGTTCTTCAACCGTAGCCAAATTCTCTCCCCCGTCTCTTGCACTCGTTTTTTTTCCGTTCGGCCGTTGATTTGATCGTCAGAGTACAAATGGTCGCGTACCATTTTCTCGACCGGTGGCCTTTGCCTTCTAATGAGGTATGTTCAGCGTGTGGATGATGTCCACGTGGAAGGGACGTGTCCAAGATTATGTTGACGCATTTTTTGAGGTCAACATATACAACGGCATGATTTTTGCTTAATACAACTTCCGTTTTAGGGTCAACGATATTATGTGGCCATAAGGATTGTGGTACATAATGATATAAAAAATCATTTAGGACTCTATACTACTTTCAAGTGTAGGACTCCCGAAATATCACTGTGAAACAAGAATTGAATGGATTTACCAACTGCAATGCTTCCGGTTTGTTCCTGCCACTGAATTGTCCACCCGCCACACTGATTCCCAATATTGTCCGCGTGGGTTCCAGCAACGAGTATCCTTGGTGCCTTCTTTGTAAGTGGTATTAATGATTTATCTGCAAATTCACCATTTTTAAGCTGTACAAAAGATTTTCTCACAGCTTCCCTTGCTAGTTCTCTATGTTCCTGCTAAAAGTTACATAAGCAGCTGAAATCAACTTGGCCATTACATAGATAATTTTTAGTGTGGAAAATTTCAACTGACCTGACTTCTTAGGAATTTGGCCATACTGTAATCGGCCAACGGGTTCTCAAAACAGTCCCATCATGAATTCACCTTTAAAATCCTTTTCACAGCATCTTCAATTCGACTCATGGATATGAAGTCATTTTTCACTAGTAAGGTTAGACCATCAATAAATTTTGTGTAATAGTATGGAACCATTACCTGCAATTTATGGTACCAACGTTGTTCGAACTATACAAAGTTATAAAAGCAGAAAATTAAGGTACCAACCATGTCAATGCCGGCACTAACTCCAGCTAGAATTGAACGTGTAGTTTCCATGGTCAATACCCTACCAATCAGAGAGAGACAAATCCCTGCAAAGAACCGGCCCGCATCAGAAACTGATCTCAGTTTCTTAATTCAATCTGTCAAAGAATTGAAATTTCATATTTATTTTTTGTAAGGAAATTAGATGGTATTTTATAGTAACATTTAGTTGATTTCTTGCGCCATTACTTTTACATCTGGCAAAGTAAAATACAGAATACAATCAATCCAGTTTTTTAGCAACTAGGGAGGTGGTAGTAAAAGAATTGTAGGATTGAGTTTCAACCATCTGACCATAAAATAAATTGATATCTAGTGAGGATATGCTAAATCATTTATGACATTCACACCACCATCATTTGAGTGACAACCAATGTGCTTAATAGCGGCATCATTGCATTCCAAAAATCACTCCAACAATATGATAATCTTTGTGGCTCAATCGATGATCCTGACTCTAATATCAAAAGTAAAATCGAGTTTCAACATTCTCATTTGAAAATTAAACATTGTAAGTGTAAGCTAAACCTTCCATGACATGCATATCACTAACATTTGAGTGACCCAACCAACGGGCTTAAGAGCAACATTGTTGCATTCAACAGAAAGCAAGTGGTTATTCTATTCTTATCTCTAGCCGTAAAATATGATGTCCCACACCCTACCTCTCTAAGAAGCGCTTCAATATCAGAGATTTTAAGTGTTCAGAGTCAGCTTACAGGGCTACCTCAGACCCAAGAATAACTCGATGGGCATCGCATTTGACCTTATCAATTTTTAACTCCATCTCCTTAGCTAGCAAAAGCAAGACCTTTCCGAAGCGCCAAAGCTTCAGCATTTTTGGGAGAGTTATAACTAATGATGCAATGGGAACACGCACGAGTAAAAAAGTATCGACCATCTCGGATAACAACTCCAGCCCCAATAATGCCTCGATCACTCCACACAACAGCATCCGAATTCAGGCTCAAGGAACCACCTGTAAGAACCGGTTGCTGGTGAAATTCCTCTATACCCTACTCAGCTCTATTCTTACTGCACTCTCGTGTCTCTACTGAGAGACTCAGAACCAATGATAAAGTCAAGTGATGTCGATAATCCACCATGAACAAGGCTATTCCTCTCTGCCCATGCACCAAAGAAGTGTATCAATTTGAAGTTAAATTTAGCAGGTATTTAGTGAAAAAGCACATCTGAACTTGATAATGATTAGCATAACATTTAATATCCGGTTCAAGTGAATAGTCAATTTTACCAGTTTAGACAGTTCTTGATCGATTCATCTGCATATCGGTCCATTAGAATAATCAGACCAGTTCAAAATTTGGTTATTTAATCAGAGTGGCCGGACCAGGACGACGTTTATACTTCATAGTAAAGACAGAAACAAACATAATAGAAACAATATTTCATTACTTTTTTCACCAAATTACAAATTGAATCCAAATCCCCGTGCGTGGGGACATAATCATCCCAACAAAGGTGAAACAATGAATTAGCTATGGATTTAATAGGCCCTTGTGGGTTCTGTGGTTAATCCATATCCAAAAGGGAACAATGGATCATAATGCCGATCTCCAACGTTCATTGGAAGCTGATCAGCAGTCTTGAACCATGTACGTGAAAGCTTGCCTGTAAAGCCATAGTCGCCGAACAAAACATCAGCAACACCTTGGCCTTCAGTTCCCGGGAGCCAAGCAGCTACAAGGGCATCAATTTGATCAAGATATGGTTGAATCACTACTGGACGGCCAGTGACAAGAACAACAATGCATTTCACAGAACCACAAACATTTGTTATGATACTCGGTCCTGGGTCAGGAAGCGTCAAGTTTAAGCTATCGCCAAATGTTTCTGAATATGGTGGTTCCCCCACCACTACAATGGCGTAAGAGAAGTTGTTTGACTTTACATAGCCAGAATCTGGATTCTCACTGAACACAACTTCCGTTTTAGGGTCAACAGTATTCTTTATGGCGGTAAGAATCGTGGTACCTGATCATATCAAAGACATTAGGACGCTGAGATTGATGCAGTTATGAAATTCTTTCAAGTATAGGAGTTCCAAACTAGAGTTAATGGATTTACCAACTGTAATGTTGCCGGTTTGTCCCTGCCATTGAATTGTCCACCCGCCACACTGATTACCAATATTGTCTGCATGGGTTCCTGCCACTAGTATTTTTGGTGCCTTCTTTGAAAGTGGTATTAACTCCTTGTCCGAGGATTCACCATTTTTAAGCAGTACAAGAGATTTTCTTACTGCTTCCCTTGCTAGTTCTCTATGCTCCTGTTAAAAATTACACCAGCATACCAACTCAACTTTTCCATTGCACACAGGTTATGCAGGGATTCGAGTTGACGAAAATTTCTAACTCACCTGACTTCCTAGGTATTTGGTCATGCTATAATCAGCCAAAGGGTTTTCAAATAGTCCCATGATGAATTTCACCCTTAAAATCCTCTTCACTGCATCGTCAATTCGGCTCATTGGTACGAAGTTATTTTTCACCAAGAAGGTTAGACCATCAATAAATTCTGTGTAATTGTATGGAATCATGAGCTGCAATTTAAGTACCAATGAAAATCCATCAGTCTAGTGGACCTGCGCAATGTCGTTCAAGTTATATTACGTATAAAAGCCGATAACTATGTACCAACCATGTCAATGCCTGCATTAACTCCTGCTAGAATCGAATATGAGTAGTTTGCATGAGGTGGAGAAGTAATTCGGTCAAGACCTTCCCAGTCAGAAATAACAAAACCCTGTGACATGTATCAAAAATTAATCTCAGTTGCTCTCTTCGATATGTCAAAGACTTCCTACTGAACTTTAATAGGGAATTTGGATTTACTCTGAAACGTAGTGTATTCTTAAGAAATCCGGTGACAAGTTCATGATTAGCATGCATCTTTACTCCGTTCCAGCTTGAGTAGGAGACCATGACTGTTGACACGCCCTTGATGATTGTATCATAATAACCTGGCATGTGGATACTAAGCAGTCCATGCCTGTTTATCACTGTATTGTTCTCATTGATGCCTTCGGTCGTTCCACCATCACCCACAAAGTGCTTTGCACAAGCCGCAATCTTTTCTCTGCATAAAATACAAGTAAAATAAATAAGCTAACAAAAATATCAAAACAAAAGTCCATTAATAAATGGAACAAAGAAAGGTTAAAAAATTCTTATCATGCTTGTCATGTACTGTTTGTCCTCATTCTTAGGTACGAAGAGCAAACACTCGTGTGAAGTAGGTGCGGACATATATAGGTGAAATGGTCAACTATTCTTCCTATTCAAGTGTTTTCTACCAATGCATCTCCCATTAGTTTAAAAATACTAGTAAAGTATACACATTAACAAGCAAAATTTGAAGCTTGACAACAATGTTAGACCTGTGAATTGTTCTGGTCTTCTTTATTGTCCTTTGTACATAGCATTTTTTTTCTCCTTAAAAGTTATCATCGGAGCTATAGTCCATAGCATTAGTCCTAGTCCAGTTGCAAACCTTCCTATGTAACGGCAAATCTAGGAAGAGTCCACGTAGGGGTCGTTCATTCTTTGATCCATTGCCTACAAAAGTTGCTTTCCCATCAATCTAGTGGCCAACTTACTCTAGAATGAATTTTTATAAAATCTGTCTCTTTCATGCTAAAAATCATTTACAGAATGGACAAGCACTAATTTGTGAAAAGATCACTGCTTGTGGAACTATACTTTTAACATTACGGAACTGAATTATTAAATTTGGAAAACGTTGTCAAATAATAGCTAAAAAGACCAATTTATTCAACCAAAAACTTACTTTCCACCAACGTATGGAACACCTTTCCGAGAATTAGCTGGCAAATCTCCTTGTAATCCGGGTACCAATTCAGTCATTGCCCGAACTATAGCTGGATCTTCACTATAGCTTTCATAACAACGGCCCCATCTTGGATCTCTACAGACCTATCAAATGGAACAAACAGTAATGAAAACGAGATATTTTTAAGAAAACCACGGTTAATATTCAGATAAGACTAGTTACCGCAATGCAAGGTGCAAAAGCATAAGAAATGCCTGTGGCTCTGACTTCAAGAGCAGTTGCAGCTCCAATCTTCTTGACCAGTATAGGATCCCTGTTCAAAGTAAAACCATATATTCACAAAAGAAAGAAAATTATTGATCACTCTCAAGATAAATGATTCAAAAGATTGTTGCAAAAGCTAATCAAATTGGGAAAAAGATCAATATAACTGCATATCTACTTGCCTTGTTGCTCCAAGACCAATATTGTGGGGGAAAATTGTAGCATTATAGACATTATTGTGGCCATGAACTGCATCAATCCCATATATCATCGGTATCCCAAGACGGGTTGATAATGAACCCTTCTGGAAATCATTCACCATGTCCACCCAGGTCTCAGCCGATGCCTGTGGAGCCGGAACACTACCTCCCCCACTCAATACACTCCCTGATCCAAGAACCCAAAAATACACACAAATAAATCCCAAATTGCATAAACTATAATGAACAATAGAAATTAATGATTCAGAGTGCAATGCTGAATTGTATTTGTGCATACCTATATAGTACTTTTTCATGACCTTCGCTGATGCCACAGAGCGATCAATTTGTGTCATTTGGCCTATCTTTTCTTCTAAGGTCATCCTGTTCATCAGGTCCTTGATTCTGTGATTTATTGGCATTTTAGGATCTCTATAGATCATATGTTCTGCATTAGCTATAGCTGTCCAGCAACAC
The DNA here is from genome assembly GCA_903798345.1 of Fraxinus anomala. Lineage (NCBI taxonomy): Eukaryota > Viridiplantae > Streptophyta > Magnoliopsida > Lamiales > Oleaceae > Fraxinus > Fraxinus anomala. The sequence goes on along the minus strand of CAIGRN010108873.1, from coordinate 3,069 downwards.
AATACTAGAATCCCAATTAAGAATGGACGTTTCGCCATTTTTCGACTCAACATAGCCTCCTCACTCTGTAAGAAGATAAAATTTTGCAAAACTAATCAACATAAATACTCCAACAGTGCAGATGAGGACTATAAAAATCAACATCATAGATAACGTAAATCCTATCCTATCTACATTCATTAATAAACCCCATGTGTAAATCAAGAAGAAAGGTCCACAAGTCAAAAAATGAATTTTGGGTTCCAACAATTGGTCCACAATCCACGTGAATCATTCACATTGGCAGAATAACCTGAACAAAAAGTAAGAAAGATATGCAGCTATCTGAAAACTTACCGAGAAATCACCGAAAATGAAGACCAACGCAATGCTGCAGATATAAGAAGCTAAATGTAAGCTGAGAAAACAAGAAATGGAGATAGAAAGCAATTAAAACTCACAATAATCAGTAACCTCTCTGTCCACTATATCTGCCGAAGAAGAGTGAGAGAGATTTACTCAAAACTGTTTGGAAAAATGAAGATTTTTCTTGGGAAGAAATGGAGCTGGATAAGAATGATATTTATAGAAAAATTTGTTTCAATTACCTTATTTTCTTATTACTTTTATTGGATTTCGAGAATCATTTTGTTCTCAACTTAAAACGACTTCTCCTTTAGCCCCGTTTGATACTCATTATTTGACGGAAACAAAATTTTGAACAGCGATTTTTTGAAAAATATGTGATAAAAAAATAAATAAAAATTTTGAATTTACATATATAATATTTTATCGTGTGAATGGACAATTAAAAATAAGCCCATATTTGATACAAATTAAAATTTAATTTTAATCTCGAGTCAAAATCAATTAATTTTAACCACACATTTCATCTTTTTTTTTATTAAAATTTATTAAAAATTTAATTTCATTTTAGAACAAATATGGGCTAAGTATGTAGGGAAAAAAATTTTGGATAAGGGGGCTAATTGAACGTTGACTTTTCAATTATCGTATGCAACAATAATAGAATATTCACTTAAATCACAATATTCGAGACTCCGGATATAGATACAAAGCGATGCAATCCATTTATATTATATAGCATTATTCTTCAAATTTGAACTATTCAAATCACGATATATCAAACGTTGAGATTATAAGAGAGAAATAAAATGAGTAGACAGACACTGTGATGTCTACCGTTTCTTAGCCCTTATTTATTTCTCATTCTTTTAAAATTCTTTTTTTATCTACTCATTTTTAACCACATTCACACGATAAAATATATTACATATAAATTCAAAATTTTTCTATTTTTTAATCACACATTCTTCAAAAATTCACTATTAAAATCAATATTTTAATAATGGATTTGAGTAATTAATGTAATTAAACAAAAATTGTAAAATAAAAGTTGAAAGTGGGGGAGATTTTTCTCCACGCGTGAGGGTGGCTGACTATGAAAGTGGGCATTATTAAAAGAGACGGCGTCGTGTTACCGGAGAATGCGGGCCTGCCGGGGCACGTTAGAGCACCACCACTTTGTACCCTAATCCAGCTCTTGCTATCTGTCATCATCCATCGTGTCTTATTAGATCGTGTTTGCTGGGTTAATGCTAGTCTCAATCAATGTACTTTGACTTGATTTTCGATTAAAATTTAATTTCTGCATATTGCATTAATGTACTTTAAGGCTTGTTTGTGTCTTATTTTTGTCAAAAACATGTATTTTTTGAATATTGTATTGATGAGAAATGTGTGGTTAAAAAAAAATGAAATTTTTTTAGATTTGTCTATAATATTATTTTATTGAAAAATGTGTAATTAAAATGAATCAAAATATTTTTCAAGAATTCTTTTTTTTTTTTTAATGGAGCTAAAAGAAGGGCTTAATTTGTGTCGATTCAAGTGATTTCCTTTTTTATGTCCCCATGTCCCTCTAATTTAAAACAATAATGTGACATTTAAATACAAATAGACATCCCATGTAACCATAAAAATAACATGAAGAAAGCGATACAACCAGTATATTAAAGCCACATTCGTGCTCGATGTTAAATTATATGACAAAATTAAAGTGTAGCAACTCAATTGACACGGCGTTATGTATAATGATCCAATTGAAAATTGGGTCAAAGTACATACCACTAACGAAATTAACCTCGTATTTGGTTGTTTGGGACGTGATGATGAGTATATTAAGCCAATTTCTACCTTTAAATAAATTTTATATTTTTAGTAAATTTTGATATAAGTTGGTGAAATGAGTGATTAAAAATTTGTTAAAAATTGTGAATTTTATGAAATATACAGTTGAAAATGAATTTTAGAAAATATAGACCAAACAGTGAACTAATTTGAGGAATCTGCGTTTCACCAATGCATTTGACAAATCATCTTTGCCATTAATTTCAATTAATTTAATGATCTAAATTCATTTAAAAATTATTTCTAGAGAGTAGATTGAGCTAAGTTAAATGGTTTGATAGACCAAGACTACCAGATTAATAAGAGCATGTTTGATTCTTATTAATTGAGAGAAAATTAATTTTGAATAGTATTTTTAGGAGAATGTGTTGCTAAAAAATAGAAAAAAAAATTTGCATACTTCTAGAATATTTTATTGTGTGAATGTATAATTGAAAATGATCTTATAAAAGAATTTAATGAGCATCAAACATGAAACATGCACTAAATTAACTAACAAGATATTTGTAAAGTCCATTAATAGGAGAAACGTTCCCCTATTAATGCATCATTGTTATTATGTTGAAGACTATGGAGGTAATGATTACATCATTCTTACATATATTACTATTGATGTGGCAAAAAAATTCACTTAAGATCTGTTTGATTGCAAAAATAAAATTTAAGTGGAAAAAAAATGAATTTCAAGGAATTGAAATGCTTGAAACTTGTTTTACTGAAAATTGTCAATTAATTGTGTTTGATTGGTATAACTTTCCACTTAAAAAATGTTGAAATTTTGAATCTTTTGATATTCGTTTGCCTTTATTGTCCATGAAAATTGTCCAGTAAATGGATATAATTTGTTACCATTGGGAATAGAATTTGTTTCAATTGTTA